>DWPV01007040.1:0-11015 GCA_018251915.1 Urbanus proteus proteus
GGAGTCCTCCACATAGCGCTGAGGAAGGCCACCGGGGGGTTTTAGTGCGGTAGAAATCCCACATAACCCGACGTCGCCCCCAAGGCGTCGGCTACCTTTTGAAGGTTTCCCCCTCGTAACCAAAAAAAAAAAAAAAGTGAGTCTCCTAACGTAAGAGGCGACTAAGGACGACGGTATGTGTCGCATACCGCCGTGCACCTGACGATGCGGCGAGAGCAGCGCTCGCCCGAGCTGAGCCCGATGGGACGCCCTCAGAGGACTCCGAATGGCGTTCCTTGCTGAGACCGCACCGCGGACGGCCGCCGGGGGGTTTTAGTGCGGCAGGTTCGGTAGCTAGCAGGTGAGCCTGCAGCTCGTGATGATACAAATCTTTGTGGTTCGACTCTGAAGGCACCACCGTCACAACTATATCTGCCTAATAAGTGCAGTGTTAAGCGCTGTTGTATTCTGATTTGTAAGGTGTGAAAATGGAAATGATGAAGGTCCTTCCTGAATCCGACCTATGATGCTTCTTGTATCTGAGGATTGAGTTGATGTTTTAACCATCTTCACAACATTTAAAGCAAAAAAGGTGTGGCCGTAGTAACTAGCGTCACTGGCGTGGAACTCAAAGGACTCCACCAACTTTTAAATTGATTCGTCTTTATTTATTTCTATAGGTATTTTATTGTAATAACAACCATGTAGGTTGCGATGGGGGTTTCACCGTTACAATGTAGAGTTAGTAATAAGCACCGAACACATAACCTATTGATTTTATGCTAGTTGATAATAGGATATAAAATATTGATTGATGAAATGTAATAAATATGCAATATTATAGGTACTTGACATCCAATAACTAAAATTACCTTTTTTGTTGACGAAGAAGGAACATTCAAAAGGTAATAAAACTAATGAAGTAATTATTACGAAAATAGTAGTAAACAAATAGTAGGCATGACATGACACTTCTAGCGTTACTTTAATGCAATTGACCTATGGGTTTTAGTTAGCGCAAACTGGTTTATTTCTGTTTTGCACTACTACAAATGCAAAATCGTCTCTTAAGTGATTTGACGTGATTAGGAACTGATTTAACTCTGTTCTATCTAAATGAACTATGAGTAAGTACTTTGTTTTGGGATTCACTTTGGAACTTTGCCTAATATTATTAACAAGAAATTGTCCGCATATCGTCATCTTTATCCGAAAAAACACGATTGCTTCTTCGGTGAAAAGTATGTTTCTGAGAATATTTTATTTTTAGGTAACTTTCCGCGGACATTTTCCTGTATTTAATATTAATTACAATTCATTTATGATACATACATAATTGAATATGATAATACTGTACCTACATACTACATACTGTTAAAAACGAATAAACTAAGAAAAAGAGGTGAGTTCTTAAATTACTGACATAACATTAAGTATGAAAGAGCTAGAGGAGCTTATTATGCTAAAAATATTTATTTCGTTGTAATGTGTTTGTGTATAATGTGAATATAATTGCTCTATCAGCAACTAGTATTCTGTATCAGTAAGTAGTCTTGATTAGTAATTAATATGATTCAGGTTAAACATTTAAATTACTCAATGTATGAATAAGCTAGATCGATCTTAACGTGAAGTAACTTCAGTCTACATATTTTACATAGTTTATTATTACATTTGATATTATTCCAGTTAAATGTCTTATCAAAGTATTAATTTCAGTAATAGATTTGGTAACAGGTGATGCCCTTTCGAAGGTTGTCTACATCTGAAGGAACTGCGGATAGCTATGCACCCTATGTAGAGTTAATTAAATTTATCCGCATACGGTGATGAGTAACTAACTGGTATTTTTCATATAACATGGCAGTAGCAAACGAGCATACAGTCCACCTGATGATAAGTGGCCACTGCCACCCATGGACATTTGTAATAACCCCAGATAAGAACAGTGTCATACCTGAGGTTGGCCATAAATGCATTGTTATCCTTGAGAACTGAGTCAGAACGCATCATTACTTAATACTGGGTTATGCCTAAGGGAGAAATAGATGTGGCGGTGATGTTGCCGAAGTCAAACCACAAGGGTTATAGCCTTCTGATGTATTATATGCTAGTTTGCGACATATAATATAAACTTAAAATAACTTGATGACTAAGACTTAAAATCATTAAAACTAAACTTAGATCAAACATCCACAAGGTACCTTATACTTACATGGTATCATCAAAGGAGCATGTTGGATAGGTGCTGTGGGCATATATGGTATAGCTTAATCAATGCGGCTTCTAACAAAAATAGTTGGGAACCGAGTTTCCTCTTTTTACTCGCATTCAGGAACAGGTCGCCTGCGCCTACGCATGACTCACATCTTTTTTCCTTCACTAACGGACGCGCATTTCATTCAATTCGCCACACTCAATGATTAGACGTAGAACAGATGGACGAGATTAAATAGGGTTAATAGTGCGTATGATTTTAACAATCGTTTTTCCTTAAATACATTTTTTAACCAAAAAACGTTCGAAGTCTATTAGTTGGAACTCGAATGAAAGTAGGGTTCGAAATATGAAACCAGGGCACCATTGATTTTTAAAATTTATAAATTTATGTGCGTCTAAGAAATATGACTCCCAGGCACCTTTGATTTTTAAAATTTATGTTTGTATGAGAAATTAATAGTCACAATTAATATAACGAATAAAATAAGGCAACAACACCTACGCGTGTAAAAGTAGTTAAAATATAGAATTTATTACACCATCGTTATATAATAATAAAATATACCTACCTACTATAATATTCGTAAAATAATATTCTTTTTACACACAATAGTAAGGTGCTACTGTCACCACAATTGTCATATTCTTTGCCCAAATAACCAGCCTATGCGTCTGCACAACTATGTCTACACATGACTCACCCTTACTCGATTATATCAATTTGGTAAGAGTCGCATGTGAGTCATGAGTCATGATCTTACAAAAATGACACGGTAAGGCGATATTACGTGCCTGATAACATAACTTCATTATAATTTTGATACGTAATGTGTAAATACACATTTATGCGTAACCGATGTTGACGCAGAATTTTGTGTCGATTCAGTAAAAACATAAGAGCTGGCTTAAAACTTAGTGAAAATTTATCTTGAAAATGAATTAAATCTATTTTTCTTCTCAGGGTAATTTTTCAAACGGTGAAATACGTATTTGGTAGCAAAAAAGCAAATTGTATTATGTTTCATAGAGTATCATTCTTAATGGACGGCATTTCAACTTACTCCTCAATATTCTTGTCATAAAACATCATAAAGGATCCTATTGTCAAAATTTCACGCTTCTATTTTGGCTGGGTTCTGCGATGATAAATCAATAAGTCACCAGTTGACAAGTATTAGTTTAAGATAAGTGTCGACCTGTTATAGTCAACTGCTGCAAGCTATGTCTTGGAATGAGACGCCATTTGGTTGCGTTCATGTTGGCTTAATGTATCAATAGTCATCAAACATTTGACTAATTTAAAGAGAGCTACCAGGTAGGTATGTAGGATTCTGTCTACCAGTTCACGTCAGAATACTTGGATGAATTCTGTTTTGGACGTCTCCTAAAATGTTATGGAATGAGACCAATCTCATGATAATTCACTATTGTAGCAAGTTATAACAAATCTAAGCACGATACTAAAGTTTTATATGTTTGGATTCGAATCCCTGATTTGCATGGAAGGTTCATACCTTCCATGCAATTTGTAATGCATTCTTAAAAGTTGATATCTACTTATTACGTTGGGAAGGTGTAAATTCATACCATTAGATACATATTACGCTGAAAGGATAAAATAATTAGTTTATATCTGATTACAATACTAACTACAAGAGCAAGTATTAAGGAAGGAAATGGTTTATATTATAATCGTTTTTTATAAGGAAAATCGAACAATAGGTTATTGATCGACTTGTTGGTATATTTATGACGACGGTGATAACCATCTGACATGTCCTTTGGATGTTTAGGTTCAAGGTTCAAGGTTCGATATGCGGTCAGGCATTTTTTTATAAATTTCTGTTTTGGGATCTACGGCCTCAGTATAAAATTCGTTATTACTTATCTTTAATTAAGTATTTTTATGACCCGTATGACGGAGCGGTCATCGTACCGGTCTGATACATAATGAGTTCCAGGTTCGATCCCAGGCCGGACTGAATAATTAGATCTAAATGTTTCAGAATTAAGATTCCTGTTCTGGTTCTAGTTGTTTATGTATTTGTATTTGTGTGTATGCGTGGCATCTAAAACACAGAAAAAGATTCTAGTGTGGGGATTGTAGAATTGTTATTTATTTTGGCCGTGACACAAAATAATACATTGATATCGAAGACGTAATCATTGGTGACACAGAATTTAATTCTAAGGAAATATTTAAGTACTTAGATACAATAGTAGGAAATTGATAAGATCAGGAAGTAGCCGAGGAAATATATTTGAATGAGGAAAACAAAGGCAAACAAGATTGCCTAGCTTACAAACTTGTTAAGATATATAAGTATCAACTTCGTGTTCTTGATAAAGTAATATGACACGATCGATAATAAACGCTTATATTGAAGAAAAACTTAAAATTTAATTTTATATTTATATTTACGTTTATAAAGTTTACAGTATTGTTATTAAAGCATATCTATACAAATAAATAAGATTGATGTGTCTTTTTCTGATTTAAGAAATATAACACAATGCATATGAAAGTATACACGATACCTATTACCTATTTTTTGTCAGTCTATCTGTCTGTCTGTCCGTTTGGCTGAGGTAATCTTCTAAACGGCTTTACCGATTTTGACGGGACTTTCACTGAAAGATAGCTGAAGGTCTAAGGCGTAACAAAGGTTTTAATTTTGAAAAAAAAAAACAATAACCTGCGCTCTATGCGCTTGCGCTCGCCGTTGCGTGGGAGCGTGGTGTTACCAATGTTTAAATATGTATTCCGTTTTTTTTAAAACGGCTTAAACCCCGGTAATCAGCTGTTTGCCTATATATATTTAATAACTTTTGCCCGCGGCTTCGCATGCTTCGCTACTACATCATGGGTGTTATTATACATATAAACCTTCCGCTTTAATCACTCTATCTATAAAACAAACCGCATTAAAATCAGTTGCGTAGTTTTTAAGATCTAAGCATACATTGGTACAAGCAGCGGAAAGTGACTTTGTTTTATACTATGTAGTGATTGATAATTAGAGTAGGTACCTCGGTAAGATAATTTGTTAGAAACCATTTATAAGCGTAGAGATACAATAGTTGTTCAAACACTTTGTTATGCAAAATTTATGTTAATAATGCTAAACATTCTGAATTTGTGAATGGAATTAAACTGACTGAATCACTGTTACTTAACACTTTCAAAGGTCAGTCACAGCCGGCCTTAATTCGGGGATTTTTGTTCTTAAATAGCACCATTTTGGACCGCAGTTATACAATATGTTACGCAGATCCTAGAGACTTGGCTACAAGGTCTTTAACACTGATGTTGTAACTGTATCCGTGATTACATTCTAATGTTGTATTTTCGTCTACTGCTGTAGAAATAAAATCATGCTTATTAACGAGTCATCGAGATCATATGCTAGTCATTGCTTGGGTTGAAATATTACGAGTTTTTGAAAAAGAGTTTTAAGGAATCAGAGCTTAGATTATATTCTTAATGGTTTTCATCCAGTCTATATATTTTACTAGCTTTTGCCAGCACGCCTTAAATTACATATAAACCTTCCTTTTAAATCACACTATCTATTAAATAAAACCGCATCAAAATCCATTACCTAGTTTAAAGATGTAAGCATACATAGGGACAGCGGAAAGCGACTTTATTTTATGCTATGTAGTGATAGTGAAGTGGTGTAGTCTACCTGAGAAGTGGGCACTGGCGTTAATGGCCATTAGTGATCAACTCCAGATAAGTTTTATTAAAGTCTACCACAGATGCATTGCTATCTCTAAGGACTAGCTGAGACCAACCCGTCGGATACCAGCACCTAACGTCAGTACCCATCTATATCTATTGAATTATTGATACTGTTGCTTGACGCTTGAACTCAAAAACAAGTAAAAGATAATAAGCACCTACCTATAGTTATATAATTAATATAGGAATGAATATAGATACTTTAAGAACTTTGTTTATCGGGCGGCTAAATATCTTATTTAAATATATGTAATTTGGTGTTTTATATCATTTAAATATTTATGAGTTTTTAATAGTCGTATGTTTTATCACTATTTATAGCTTTATGGTATTTTTATGCGTTTATTAACCTGCAATGACCGGGCGTTAGGTTAAGTATATAATTGTAGCTACTCACCTATTGTCTCCTATAAATATATCAATATATATTATATTATCATAACATAAACGCTTTCTACAGGAGCTTACTACATTTATAGACCCACAGTAGGATTTTCTTCTGTGTCGTTGGTACCATGAATACACACATACATGAATACACAAATACCCTGACCCAGAACAGAAATTTCATCATTTAGATGTCTGTCTGGCCGGGAATCGAACCCGAGACCCATTGCGCGTCAGACCAGTATTGTAACCGACACGCGAGTCATCAATATAATATATCGATATAATTATAATCCCACTGTTTAGATTTTCAAAATAATGCACAATGCAGGCTGCATCAGGGTTGGTAGAATTCATACATCCTTAATAACTGATTTTTACCGCACTATTAGGCATAGGTATATGAGTAAACTTCATGATATTATTAAGCATTACTACCGAAATTTAGCCGTTAGGTGTCTTACCGCATCAAAACGTAGTTTTATGTTGCAATATCAACCCGATGTAGAAAATATAACTCCCTAGGAGGAAACAAGCAACTATACCAAAAAAACTTATGAATAAATTCATAAGATATTCACGTTTTAATTCACCGGCTAAGGATTTCATATTTTCAAAAATCAGAGAAGCTTAACGGAAAGAAACTCAGTCTAACAGCTCACTGCCGTTGTTTGACAACAAATAGGTAATTAGCAGTTTTACACACACGTATTCCAAAATTAACATATAAATAATCTTTGCAAACGTTCTGTCTGTCTGTCAATCTCAAACTTGTCAGTCATATCACATTGATATGCTAAGTATACGGAGTACTGTGTTCTTCCCATATACAGTAATTTACCGTTGTACGAGAGAATTTATAAGAGGAAAATGCGAAACGGAATGTATTTAAACTTTAATTAAAGGAAGCTGCGAGGAAATAAATATTATATGTAGGTTCCTATACTTGTATCCACCATCAATACTCATCATATAAAATAAAGTCGCTTTCCGCTGTCTGTCCATATTATTATGTACTCGTATGCTTAGATCTTTAAAATTACGCAACGGATTTTGTTGCCGTTTTTTTAAATAATTAGAGTGATTTAATAAAAGAGATTCTTATAATAAAAGAGGAAGGCTTATATGTAATTTACCGCGTGCGAAGTCGCAGGAAATAGCTAGTTTACGTACTCGTATAAAACTATTTCATAAGATTAACCTATCTTTGCCCCACACTGTATCGACAGATGTATCTTATCTTATTCGGTATAGGCATATTATCTTTGCGTAGATCAAATAACGCAATTGCGTATTTAGATACAAATTACGCAAATGTTTTTGTTGTACTCTATGAACTTTATATATGTAACTATTATTATCTATTGTACTTATAACGAGTGTAAGGACGAATAAAAAACGTAAGTGCCTAATATTGTACCGCTAACTTACATTTGAACTACAATTTATTTGCTTTTAATATGACGTTCACGTAAAGATAGAGCTATTTTTTTGCCGAATTTATTTCTAGATAAGAATTAGTCCAATACGATAATCATATTATATAGAGCTACTTTTTGGAACTTTACAGGAGAGCATTATAGAGTTAAAATTTTCAGAAAAAATAAGGCTCGGGCCTTTTAGATTGAGAAGGCCATAATTCACCCTGGCTAATTACGCGTTGTTTGTATACAAAAACATCATGAATAATCCTTATGTAGGTTTCCTTACAATATTTCTTTTCATTAAGATGTAACCATATTTTTCTAACACTGACGTTATCGTTAAAAATAATACATACCTATTATTCACAGTAATACAGTAATTATGAAGATGATTGTTCTTTAAAAAATAATTGTCACTTGAACGCAAAACAATAAGATACGAAATACAGATGAGTATGTTTTTAATGGCGACGTGAACAACAAAGGATATAATGACATTCTTCCGTCAATTTAAAGTAAATTTAAAAGCAATTGTCCGTTGAAACAAATTTACAACAGACAAAACACATGTACAGACGTTTATATAATAAATGTTTTGTTTTGTACACTTTAAGTGCACAATAAAAGTCTGGTTATCTAACGAAACGAAAAAATATATAACGAAACGAACTATAACGAAAAAATTCCGGTATTTTATACGGACAATCAGACCAGCATATTTTAACATACATTAAAATAGATTTGTAGATAATTACAATTATCGAACCTTTAAATCTCAATATTGCTTTACCGATCACAATAAAGGGTTTTTTGTTATAAAAACCATCTTACTTTAACTATTTACTCAACTCATAACCTCGTTATGTGAACGATGTCGCGGGAAAAAGATACTTAGTATAATAAAACAGTATAAGTATTTTTTTAACTGAAACCTTCTTTAACTTTCTATCCACTCGGTTAAGCCCCGTAGTAAAAATTTCCGTTACAAAGCCATTCACGACCGTTATCAGTTTATTTAATACTATAATATAAACAACGAATTAATAAATACTAAGAAACGTGTCAGAAACATGTGATAATAGTATAGTATAATATCAGTTTACAAATGTTCACTAGATTGCGAAATAAGCAAAACATCAAATCAACTATGAGTAGGTAGATATTATAGGAGCGAGTTTTTCACATAATCAGTGCTTGAAAAAAAAACATTTAAGAGTAATTCACCTCTGTCAAATTCGGGGGAAAAACAATAATAGACGAAGCTTAATTTCCGTGTAAATTTACTAAATCACAGCAACATAATGCTTCGGCGCTTGAATGAAGTGACGCATCGCAAGGGGATTCCTTATCGCGTCGCGTGCGCACCGGGCGGTTTAAATACAGCTCGCGTTCGAAATTCAAATCATTCTCACGCAACGCTCCCTGAAGCAAGTCGCGCTTTGAATTTACTGAAAGATAAAAATAAAAACCAACATGAAGAAATACTCAGTCCTCGGCAACAAGAAGAGAGTGACCATGGAGACCAATCAGACCCGTTTGAAAGTGATTGGGAACAATTGTATTATTAGGGTGACGAACAATCAGGGGGAGATCGAAGTCATCGGCAATGATTGCCGCGTGGAGGTGAAGGATAACTTCGGTTCCATCAACTTCGTCGGCAAGGGCGGCCTCGTCACTGTCTCCAAGCGCTGGAAAGGCGACAAAGTGACGCTGGTTGGTCCGGAATGCCATCTCCAAGTGGACGGCAAAGAGAAGCCGATGCCGTCCTACGAGCCCCAACTGTCGCCGTTCAGCAAGGAGCTGGATGATGTCATCGACTCCATCTTCACCTTCGTGATGCGCTGAAGAACAACGGTGAAGAATAGTGTTGTGCTGTGAATCTCTTCTGAGAAGAGAATGTGCCATTCCGGTTGTGCGGACGCTTTCATATCGTGGAGCTTGCGGTTGATGAACTTTGCGGATATGTTTTTTTGTGCCATTAAACTGCTTTGATGAACACATTCTTTCTCTACATACCCATCACTGTCAAATACAATTCTTATTCAAGTGGAATAAAGTTCAATATTTGACTAACAGTTTGACCGCTGCCAGGTAAAGTCCCTAACAAAAAGTACCTAATATCCGGTTACTATTAGCCAAACTGGTTTCAGTCGGAAATTTGAATCAATACAATATATTGACGCTTGAATTAGCATATTCATATTATGGCTGTGATTAAACTGTTATCTAATAAATATTCAATAGATATCAAATGGAACAAAGCGATAACAATTTTACTAATGAAAATTGTTTTATACTTTTTTTGTTTGAAATAGATGAGAAGAAATATTTTTAGTTTTAGTAGTTTCGAAAAGATATAAAAGATTCGAAATATAATTTCGCAAATGTTAAATATTCATACAATTATACAATTTAGATCACCATTGACATTGCATACTTATCTACTATAAAATGTACTAAGAACTCACATCTGACTAACAGCAGAACCTAGAGGCCATGGAGGCCTTAGAGGTCAATAAATAATGTCTTCAATTCGAATCATGAGATTTAATGATAACATTATATCCCGTTATCTATTAAAAAAACTTATAAACACATTTTAACTTTTATCTTATCAAAACACATTTCTGAAATGACATCTGCAAAGATAAAATTTAAATTTTGGAGTGCAAATAGATTTAAATTTTATTTAAAAAAAGGGAGTAATATCATTTGGATTTATCAAAGTGTTTTCATAACTGGTAAAAGTAAGGTTCAGTTACTATCACAGCAGTACCTATATTGATTTAAAGTGCGGTATAAATTGAAACACATGGTTTAATCTCATGCGAGACTTGTGTCAAAAATTTAACCTTTGCTTTACCAAATTCGTTAGAAAATACACTAGTCTGTATATACATGAAAAATTTCATAAATATATAGGTACACGATTTACACTATGTAAGGAGCGATTAAATGGTTCATTTTTACCCCTGTGGCGGAGAAGCCACCATACCATTCAAAGCCGGCGATACATTGGCGACTTCTTTGGTGTTGCAAATGCTCATAGGCGACGGTGACTACTTTCCATCAAGTGGCCCGATTGCCTTATTGCTAGGTTGTATTGTATAAAAATGGCGCGCAGTGGGTCCCAGGTTCAATTCCTGGCCAGACAGATATCTGGATATTGAATTTTGATTTATGTTCTGGGTCGTATGTTTGTGTATTCGTCTTTGTGTGTCCAAGGCACCTACGACACATGAAATCCTACTGTTTGGCTT
>DWPV01007041.1:0-11014 GCA_018251915.1 Urbanus proteus proteus
TGGTCATAACTGAAAGAGTAACGCAGGGTATGCATTTTGAGAAAATTTACAAAAATCAAAATATCTCGAAAACCATGGGAGCTTGGAGAAACAAAAGTAGATATTCAGGTAGGTCTTTGTGTGACCTACACGTGGATGCGAGGTGGTCCTCTATTTACGGGACACCCTGTATATAATGTACCTAATAATAAAACGAAATACATACTGCACATAATAAACCGACTTTTTATTACATCTGTATAAATAAATAAAATTGAAGTGTCTGTTCGTGATTTCAAAATAATATTTATTTACTCAATGCACATGAAAATATACCTATCTGTCTGTCTGGCTGAGGTAATCTTCTAACTGGTTGGCCCGATTTTGACGGAACTTTAACTGGAAGATAGCTGAAGGTCTAAGGCGTAAAATTATTTATTGAAAAATCCATTAGCGCGCGCTCTACGCGCATGCGCGCGCCGTCGCGCATGTATGACATTTATGTTTACATATGTAGGTATTATTTTTTTACTTTTTAAACGCGGGTGAAACCGCTGGAGTCAGCTAGTTACATAATTGTTAACTTACTTTCAGTTAATTCGACTTAAATTAATTAAGGATAAATTTAATCAATAGAATCACTTCTTCTAATATGATTTAAGACAGTAGTCTTGAAGTTGTAAACGATAACTCAGTTTAGTTACTTAAGTTAGTAAGATGTTAACATCTTTTTGGGTAGCTGCCAAATTGAATAAAGCTTTATATGGCAGTACGCGCACAAATTGTCATAATAAGGAATAATTAAATTAATTAAGATTTAATGTTACGTTTTATAGGCCTGTCTCTCATTTTATCTTAAGAGAGATATTTGAAAGATAGCATTATATGAAAGTGTAGAATTTATTACATATTAAGCTTTTAGGATTGTAGCTTAGGATTGTGTTGCTTACGTGCCTACTTAGATCCGTGTTACAATTATTGATATATTAAAAATGAAACGAAACGTTTAAACATAAATGAAAAGTTTGTTTGTATGATCTGTTCTTTTTTATTCATATGTCGGTCGCTCCAGCAATAAATGCTCAAGTCGCAGAGGCTTAACAAAAAAATGACGCAACTTATAGGAGCCAATGGGTGATCAGTTTTAGGTTTATGTATTTAAACTTAAACTTGAAGACCCACTTGGCAGAATAGCTACCGTACCGGTCTAATGTGGGTCCCGGGTTCGGTTCTAGGCCAGACAGAATTCTGAATGATAAATTTTTAATTTCTGTTTTAGATCTAGATGTTTGAGAATTAGTCTATGTATGTCCATGGCACCTACAACACAGGAGAAATTCCTACTGTGGAGCTATGAGTGTATAAAGCGTCTTAATCCTCAATTACACTGTTTTAATTAGAAATATAATAATTTCTAAAGCCAAGTACTTCCATTCACTGGCAATGCGGTTCATTGAGTAAAGCACAGTCATTGGCACACGAGAAAGTATTTAAAACAAACTCGAAGTTTTCAATGACCTTTTCAAAATCCGTAGCTTTGTTTTACACAATGCAACCTGTAGATCATGGCTTGAGCTTTTAACAAACAGTAGGTGCCATTAACGGTTTTTCTGTATCCATTTAGGATTACGAATACTTTATTACTTTAAAGAAAATAGTATTTTAATGTTTACATTTTCTGAGCGCGTTTCAGTGTTGCGTTTGTTTGTACTAAAGAATTAAGCAATTTGTACATGGAGCGACTCTCGTAGTCTTTAGAAATAGCAAATTAATACCTTTAAACGAGAATTTCTTGTTATTAAGAAAATAGTTAGAGTCGTTTCCGAGATCGTTGATATATGTACCTATCAACGATCTCGGAAACGACTCTAACAATTTTCTTGAAATTTTGTATTTAGAGGGTTTCTGGGGCGATAAAGCTAGGTTTTATTTAAAAATAAATAAATAATAAATAACGCTTCACACTCAAAGCCCCCACAGTAGGATTTTCTCCCGTATCGTGGGTGCCATGGATAACACACAAGACAATGACACACACCCAGACCAAGAACGGAAATTTAAACTCATCATTCAAATTTCCGCCTCGCTGGGAATCGAACCCAGGACCCTCGGCTTAGCGGTCCGGCGTGTTAACCATTGCGCCATCCGGGTCGTCAATCCGGTTTTATTTAAAAAGAAACATGATGTAGGTATTAGTAAAACACCAAGCAAATCTCGGTCATCCAGGTACTGTCTTTAAGACACTTTAAGTAGAACCCGTGTTATTATATGTAGAGTCGGATATATAGGCGGCAGTGATAATAGACCATCAAGTGGACTACACGCCCGTTTTCTGTTTTAATCTTATAGAAATGGCAAGTGAGCATGCAGATCTGAAGTAAGCGAGTGCCAATTGCTACCTATGGACAAAGATGTGGTCTGGGGCCAACTTCAGATTGTAGTAGGAACACCTACTACCTGAAGTTAGCCCTAGACCATTATGGACAATGTTGGAACCTCTTGCATATTAATCTTCCTATACTGCATACAGTATAGGAAATACTGCACCAAACAAGATACAGAGTATAGTTAAATATCCTAAATTAATTTCGGTCCGTTCAGTTTACGACGCTTAGTTTCCACGATGTATCGAATTTGTGGGTAAATGGATATTTGTTACTAGCTACTCATAATATCGTATAGGTGAGTTGTGCCAGTTTGCTAACCTATTTTGAATGCCAACAATCGATTAAAGTATGATTGCCAATACTACTTTTTCATACGGGGTAGAATCCGCTATGGTGATTGGTTCCGAATGAGAATATTTTTACAGTCAATAATACCTAACCAACACAGTGATATAAAGTAATTTATTATTAAAATGGCACAATTGTATTGTTTTATGGAAGTTAGATATTTGTAAAACCATTTCATGCAAAGTATACTTTATAAGAAGCAACTAGTGAAATCAAACTCCATATAACGGAACTCATATATAATACTCAAGGATATACAGTAACAATACTTAAATAATTTCTCCTTATTTATACTTAGACCGAGACATGTATATAACTACTACAGTTACAAATATTCGGAACAGCCGCTTTAGTCGTCTGTACTCGTTAAGGTTTCTAGATCAGAATGCCACACGCGCCGCTCCTTCCAAACTCGGTTGCGCTTAACATAGGTAATATCTCAATAGATACCGTTCAAGTGCGATATTCCACGATGTAACACAACACCGTAATTTTTAAATTGATCAGCTAATAAATAAAATGTTCGAACGTGTAATTTATTTCCGTGGTTCGTAATTAAATTTATTATAATGTTCACAGCTGTGTAATAAATTTGAAGAAATTATTTTGTTTTATCCGCGAGCAACGATTATATTTCTATAAGTAAATTGATACTAATAAGAATATTCTGTTTATATTTTACCTTGTGTTATTAAGTTGAATATAACATACTTAAGGCGGTAAAATAAATGAAAGGAACTACATAATATATGTATTGATTAAGCTTTGTACATACATACATATGTACCTATAACCTACTCCGCGAAGTGTACTACATTGCGTAGGTGTAAAATAACATAATAGGCGAATTTACGCTAAATTCTGAGCACGTATTTCCTCGTAGCTTTACATCAGCCATGACTTGTTACGCTTCAAATATAATCTTCAACATAATTTTTAATGTCTTTGTATTTTTGTATAAGCAAGCTACATTAGAGTTTACATTGATATAGGAGTACCTAGTGCTAAATTTAAACAACCAATAAAGCTTAAAAACAGTTAATTGTTAAATACGTTAGAATACTTTATCACATTTAAAAAATAATAAAATTAAAACAAAATCTGACGTGGCTCGTGACAGTAATAAATAAAGTAATTTTTATTTATTACTGTCACGTAATACCACACCCCGGGACACCATAGATATTTGGTTGATGCTCATTATGGGCAAACAACACGCTTCTACATACAGCTGGTTCCTGCTACGAACCACCCAGAAGTGGAACTCTCTTCCACCTTCGGTGTTTTCCGATACATCATCATCATCAACCCATTATTTACCCACTGCTGGGTACGGGTCTCCCTTCATAGTGAGAGAGATTTACGCCTTAGCCTACCGCGCTGGCCAAGTGCGAATTGGTAGACTTCACACACCTTTGAGAACTTTTTAGGTTTTCTCAGGTGTGCAGGTTTCCTCACGATGTTTTCCTTCACGTAAAGCAAGTGATAATTATTAATTCTTAATACGCTCATAAATCAGAGGTGCATGCCCGGGGTTTGAACCTCGGACCCCTCGATTGAGAGGCCAAGTTTCAACCATTAGGCTATCACTGCTCGTAATTAGGAGCGATACATATAATCTGGAATTATTCAAGTTAAGGACAAATACTGAATAGGCTCCTACTAGGCAAATGTGCTATATCCTAGGCTACATTTTACTTAACATCAGGTAAGATCGCAGTAAAACGTAAACCTATTAAAGTTTAAAAAATAAACGTAATCTCTATCCTATAAACGTTTTACTTAACTTTAAAATTAATATTCTAGGTATCTATATAACGATGCAAATATCTATATAAACGATGCAAAAAATATTTTTTTCTATAATAATACCACTTGAATAGAAAAGCCGATTTTTATATTAAAGTTATTTTTCAACCGACTGCTAACTTTTGCAAGGTTCAATGCGAAGCATTCTTTGATGGAGTTCTCAGGAAGTTAAAAGAGTTCTTCACAATTCATCGACGTCATATCGCCTTACTTTGGATTTACTTTAAGAAATTTTAACGCTTCGTCGATTTGAGATTTATTATCGACTGCATTGGGAAGAATCGATGCAAGAAACCTTTTAGATATCTACCTACTTCTGTAAATTGAGCAAGAGAGAGATTAAATTATTTAAGAGTAACTTTGTAGAGCGATGGACCTCTCGAGGCGAATGTTTGCTAAAATTTCAGTTTTTCTTGATAACTATCGTAATGGTCCAGTAATAATTTGTCAAATTATATTTTTTTGCATGTTGTAGAACGCGTATAGTTCAACCGTGGAGGTGACATCGCCACACTTATTTCTGCAAAAGTTCTTGCATTTCGTATACTATACTTAGTAACACTTAAATGAATTAAATGTAAGAAAAAAGATAAAACGTGTAACTTACTAAGATTTGCAATAATTTCAGAGGGTTAACTGTCCAATGTTTTTTTCGGAAGGAAGAAAGTGAATATAATATTGAGGTGGATCCTGAATATGTTTACATACAGCCTTCTCGTAGGGCCCTTCCGTATAGTTTCTGAACCGTGTAAATATTCACGGCGCGTAAGGAAATTTAAAAGAAGAACGGATTGTCTGTAGCTTAACAGGCAAATACTGTATTTGTCTTTTTATTTATATAATATTTCGATATGCTGGGTCTGTACGGAAAAAATATTAAAATAAATTGAACTATTTTTAGCAGTTTTACGGCCATATTTAAGAATTTGAATAAACGTTGGCAAAATATCAATTAGGCAAATAAACTCGGTCAAGAAGTTCCAATCGGATCAGGTCAACAGTTGGTGAAATAGCCGTAAATTAAGGTTTCAAAAATTCGCCTAAAATATGGCATTCAAACGATTCAATAGCAGTTCAAACATTGAATAGATTGCACGTTCTTTTAAAAAAATGAATCAGCAAAATAGCATAAAGTTCATCTGATTCAAAGTGGTATATGGCGCTGATGGACGTCTGTGTATGTATTATCAATCTTATATGGAATATAGGTTATATTAAATCTCAATTACATATATTGTGCGTTGCATTGTGTGTTGTATTTATATAATATACAAGATATACATATACAAGAGAATAAGCAACCGAACCATCCAACCGAACCAAAACGCAAATTGCTTTATTCTAGAAATACCATGGCAAAGGTATATAGAGGTATATTTAGCCAGGTCCCGGTCGAACCATATTCGTTCTACTACCTGAAATTATTATTTTATGTGACTATAAAGATTACTGAAACTATCACATAAAATATGAAAATATAAAATGATATTTTGGTATGGAGTCCGTCCACGTTACACTCTATGTGACCATTAAACTTAAGCTTGTATAGAAGTAGATTCATGGCACTTATTTCGTAAATTATGAGATTCTATGTCTCTCAGGCCTGCCCGGTTATTGAAACAGACCCGTGCTGTTGGACAAAAACGGGTTGCAATCAAGCAAGTACACATAACATTAGTAAACTCGAAAGTTTCTCGTAGTCGGAGCACGTAACGCCTGGCAGCATCTGTATATTATATCGCCCGCGACTTGTTTACAGTATAGAATGTGATATGAACCCGTATCCTCGTCTTAGGTATAAGACACGTAGCACATAGCTCACAATTTTTATATATTAAAAAAAGTAAGCGTGTACTTTGTTAGATGTCAAGTGATCACAGTAGTCATCTTTATCATATTCAAAAAATAGGCCATAGTCTAAATAGGTCATTGAGACTGAAGATTAGATAATTTTTTTAATGCACAAAATATAAATACGTTTAAGCGTAGTTCAAATTTGATTATTAATACATTTTTAAAAAACAAAAAAAGTGTAAGGAAGATATGGATTTTTAAAATTTATAATATGTATACTTTAGTTTATAAAATGATGTAGCTAATTAATACTACTTACTCTCTCTCTCTCTACATAATTATTTTGTATTAGTTATCCATTACATAAAATCACTGTTAACAGTTTTATTTACCTATTATTTATTTTCAAAATCTTACCTGTAACAGTTTTCTGTACAATATCTCTTCTTTTTTATAAAAAGGTTATAAAAAAGAAGAGATATTTATTGCGAACAAAAACAAAGCGTAAGCAGCACAAACATCACGAGAAGATTTATATTCTTCACGCTCCTAATTACGAAGGTGGTTTATTTTATGGGCCCACATTATAATACGCTCTGAACTACTTACTTTTTTCATTAAGGAAAAAATAAGTAGTTTATTTATTATTTCTTGTTTATTTTAATTAGTTTTTTATACATATATGATCAAAGTAACAAACAAGATGCGGTTCACTTGATGATATGTGGCCGCTGCTGCCCATGGACATCTGTAATCAACCCTCCTCCTCCCTGAGATCGGTCACAGATGTGTTGCTACCCCTGAGGACTATGTTGGAACACCTCGGATAAGTATGTCTCTCATCACCTCACCCTTCAAACCAAAACAACAGCGCTGTGGACATGTTTTACGACCTTGGATTAAAATCCTTTGTAACCTATCCTCATTTATTTTAAATGACTTGTCATTCATCCTATATTCATATGGAATGTCTAATTGTATAGTCCATATGAGATGATTTCATGTGGAAAATGATGAGAGGGGTCCAGTAAAGTAACAGGGAGTTTACTCTGAAATCTATAGTTTCGGTGACCTATGGTTACAATTTTATCGATTTTTAGTTTTAAATGCCACTTTTCCAGGCTTGTTCTAATAATAAGAAGTATTATTGTCTACAATCTTTTCAAAGTTCTAGGTCGAAAAGCAATAAACGCATGCAGTGGAATTATTAAAAAAATATACAACTAGCACAATCTAATAACAAACGATATTTTAAATTTTAGAGTAATTAGGGATTAAAAATTAGTTAAGGCGAAGGAAGTGCGTTACCTAGTTCCATTACAAAGGAAAAGTGAAACATATTTTAATGTTAAACGCATTCTAGTTACCGTAGTTATAAATTGCGAGTTCTCTCTTTGTGGTTCGCAAAGGCGGGTTTAAGCGACACGCTTGTGTACAACTGGGTTAAAGATTTATTCTCAAGGGATGCTTAGCTTGCCTTGAATAGAAATACGAATACTTTTCCTAGAATTTTATTCAACCTCTTTATGTATGTAGCGCAGTAGTGTGACGTCGTGAAAACTTTTATACCTGTTATTACTATACGTCTTAAAGTACGCTACGCAACGACGAATGTTAAAGAAATTTTCCCTGTACATTAGACATGTAGATTTCGATGCATAATTTAATATGGTGCGCCTTAATTACATCTTAAAAGTGTAATTAAAATGCACCATTGTCTAATTTATGTATAAAAAATCGTCATAATTATGGTAGGTAGGTAACCTACCTAAATAAACTTTTTGCAATATGTACCTACTTGTAATTTTAGTTTAGCAATTTAAAATAAAATAGGAATTTTCTTCCTCTTAGAAGTTTAATTTATTACATTGTCTTCTATTAATACTTCGGATTGAGTGGCACCCAGAGCCCAATCAGATTAGCTAAAGCAAATCAGGCAACTTTTATAACACACACGTTCCAATTCCAAGTAGATACGTACAAAGTATGTAGTTGTGCCACTTTGAAGATTACTGCTGTGATTGGCTCCGTGTCGTGATCCGATTACAGACCTAGGACATCTAATTTGAAGCTACACCAATGGTCGGTGCTTAGATCATTTCGTGCCTTAATAAGAGGCAGAGGTAGTTAACGTAAATATAATTCTGCCGTGCACCGAACGGCGTAAATTAAGGTAGCTTTGTGTGGTAATGACACGGTTCATTTCACACTGTTGCTGCGTGAATTTGTCGTTTTCGAGTGCACGAACTATACAGAACCTCAATTAAATTATAACAAATGGTGTAATTAATAACACCTTATAAGTGAAACAAGTATGTAATGTATATTAAACAATGGGTACTTAAAGTTTGGAGTGACAAAACGAAATTATGAACACACAAATACCTATTGTAATTTTAGAAACGTACAAATTTTGTAGCCCTTTCGACATTCAAAAAGTGTTCTTTGCAGCTTAAACGCTCTGCATACGGTATTGTTACACTTGCACACTGAAGCGCGGATTTCCTGTACTAATGCCGAGGATTGAGTTGCAAACAGAATTTTAGAGCACACATTTAATACGGAGGTATTATGAGAAGCATATCTCCGAGGTAGCTCTACATACATTACCACGAAAACCACTATTTGCATTAGGTACTTAATGCCGCAACTCTTTTTATGTCCTACTGTAGAGCACGGGTCTTCTCCCACAGCTGAGAGAGGTTTGGGGCGTACTCCACCACGCTGCTCCACTACGTGTTGGTGGAGAGGATACGGGTAAGTGGCCAACCCGTGTTGAATTTTTTCAAACCGCCCATAAGGCCTCCGACATAGTGAACTTCTTGGAGCTATCCAAGGATAACAACCGGGACCCACAGCATAACGTGCTCTCCGAAGCACGGAAAACGAGCATGACGTGGGTAACGCTATGTACGGTCACAATTCAACTCCTACAATAAACTGAATTAAAATTCAAAACAATACAAAGGAATTCGCAAAGTAGGTGATTAATGTGTTCACACTCACAAAGCATTTCTTCCGCCCCCTGGCCGAGTCTTATCTCCAGCGGCGACAGCGCCAGCAAGTGCAAGGTAAATATTTAGCGGAACACGTAATCCTGAGTGTTTTGCTCGCCCCCTGACATCTCTTTGTTCCACTCTTAAGCGGAAACAATCCCTTATCATCACTTTGTAATGATAAATTACAACAGAATAGACCCATTTTCCGCCTTCCTTGCGGAACAAATTGTGTAGACAATACAATTATACTTTCAAAAAGTCCGCGTAATTTATTGTTTCACACTAATAGGTACCTACGTCACGTTTTATAAAACCACAAAATATGATAACCAGCACCTGTACCTACATGCGTATGAAACTGAATAGAAAGTAGCCCGAAAACTTTTACAAAATATTTTCTCTCTCTCGTCTAATCTAACTTTAAAAGAGCTTCCTGATTGGGACAGGGCAACACCGCTGTAAGCTGTAACGATCATTTCTGCTTTAACCATTACTACATCTACATTCATAAGGAGTTCGTCTCAAAAGTAATATTTTTCCGCCCGCAGATACATCTAAATAATGAATAGAACACGTATTATGTAAAAATAAAGACTTAAAAACCTCCAAATATCATAAATAAAATGAGATATTTCAAACGTCGAGTTAATTGAAAAGATATTATGACAAAGAAAAAAGTAAACTAAGGAATTAAAAATCTAGAAGATCGATAATAACGTAACTTGACAACTGTCACCTACTATAGTTTTCAACGCAACGTTTTGGTTGCCTATTATTTCACACTGTTCCTGAATTTTGATATTTATGGGAAAATTTATTTACACTATTTCAGCATAAAAATTTTACCTGCCGTGCCTGTACCTCAGGGTTTTCCTTGTCGCGTTGTGGACAGGCATCCCTTTGTTCCTCTTTTAACAGGAAACCCTCTTATAATTACATTGTGTTATGATAAATTATTATAGAACAGACCCTCTGGCTTGGTATTCTTGTAATCCGGAAATTTAAAATATTACTAGCAAAAATTAATGGAAAATGTCATTACCCGCCGCATCTAATACTAAATAATTTTCTCAAAGTGACGTAGACACGATCGGATATAGTCAGAAAGAAATACCTTAACTG
This sequence comes from Urbanus proteus proteus, assembly GCA_018251915.1. Classification (NCBI taxonomy): domain Eukaryota; kingdom Metazoa; phylum Arthropoda; class Insecta; order Lepidoptera; family Hesperiidae; genus Urbanus; species Urbanus proteus. Next base: position 10,439 of record DWPV01007041.1, read on the forward strand.
GGTGTAAGACACGTATGGGCCGGATGGCTAGTACTGTAAATATATTTTTAACGAGGTTTGAATTTAGAAAGTTTAAAACTTTGTTGTTACCACAGCACCTTCTCCAACGGTAATAAAGCAATTTAGCTAAACATAAAAATAAAATGATTCTGTAAAAGATTTGATCAATCGTAACTGAATAAAGACTTCTAATACATTTTCTTCTCTTTTCTTCTTAACCTAAGCTAACTACATAGGTAGTTTTATCTTTCAATATAGTCCGAAAAACAAAGATGAGCTAATTACGAGTATATTATGCACTACAATTGTAAGGCATATATTTTATTGCAGTAACTTATAATATGACTTTGTTATAAATAATATAGCGTAATTTTTAGTATCTGTAATTTTTTATCTGGTCCTCTGACAGAAAGTAAAATTCACAGGAACTTTGTTCAAAGTTGAGGAATAGCGACAACTTGTTAAAAACTATGTCAAATTTGTATTACTACTTGCCCTTATTGGAGTGTTTTAAATTTTATGAAATCACTATATCTATACTATATTCTATCTCTACTTAGTCCAACCTATCCTATC
>DWPV01007042.1:0-11012 GCA_018251915.1 Urbanus proteus proteus
AACACCAGAGGAGTCGCCAATGCATCGCCGGCTTTGAAGGAGAGCTCTTTTTGCAGCTTTTTTGAAGAACCCCATGTCATAGCGCTCCGGGAATAGGAGGAAGTTCTGATGCGTAAGAAATAATACAGTTCCTTTCACAATTTGTAAATCTTCCTGTTTTTTTTCCTAACCTATTTTTAAAGTCATATTTTCTAAAAATATCCTAATCGAATTAAAATAAGCTCATAGAATATAGAGCCAATCAATGAAAGATAATGTTTTTATCAACGCTAGGTAGAAAGCGACGGGGTCACCGAGCGTAGCCAGCAATCAATGAAACAAACAATAAAGGAATAACTTACACAGACGCGATAACCTAACCCAAATTGTATTACGGATGGATGCTGCGATTGTCATAACGTAAACATGTCTCCACAGTTTAATATAACTCGATTTTTAATTAGTTATTAACTATTAACTTAACAACTGGTTAAGTGGTCACAAAAGAGGAAGTTCATAAATTTTCAGATATTTTAAAACAAATCAATTAAAGCTTAAACAAGTAGAAAATAGAGCTACATAGTCAAACATTTTATACACACGGTCTTGAAATGGTTTTCATCTGTCTGACTTTTTGTGTAGGCTTATCTCGGAATAATTTAATCAGATTTTGACGAGACTTTTACGGAATAGAGCTTTCGTGAGTAACATAATAAAATGTATGCCGCGTCCAGTTTCCACATCGTTATCTTGAGATAAACTAATAGAATACTTTTTACTATCAGCTTTTAATGCAGTAGAAATAGATATAGCGGTTACTAAATAACCGGCATTAACTTCCGTTCACTAAAGTTCAATGCAAGAAGTAGTTTCTAGCGACATTGTCTAAGCGTGCTAATTAGTTATTCCCCTTTGCAACAAACGAGGGAACGCCTACACTACACTAAGCCTAGCAAGCCCCGGCCCTTCTAAAACAATGCCACTATTGAATTACAATTATACGCTGCGCAGAAGGGCTACAAGTCGCCTTCCCGTTTATGGAAACTCGATCATAAGTCCCACTACCACTGAAACAACACCGTAAATATATTTCACAAATACCCCTTACGTTTACATCCATTGCCAGTTACAAACTGCATTTTCCTACGCTCTTACAAATAACAATCAATGTACACTGAAATATATTTTACATTCAACATACATTTCTAGTTACAAAAAAATATCTCTGTTTTCTTCAACAAAACCGTCAATGGACGTGATTGCAGCCTAAATCACGTCACAATGAGCTTTCATAATCAGAAATGCAGATCTACACGATGGAACACATTAGTTACACTCGGACACGTTTGGGCATGTTAATGTAGTCTCTTGTGCTACGTGATACGAACGACAATTGCGTGCACGTTTGGCAAGTTGTATACGAGGTCGGTCGTGTACGGAGATGGCTGGCGACAGTCCCCAATGAGTGAAGGAAGGGTTCGCATAAAAAATACATCGACTTGTTCTATTAAAATTCCATTACATCTATGTTTACTTTGTTTAGACATTGAAGTAGTAAAACTATTGTTATGAACTGGACAAACCTCATACTTGTTAGATTCTGCGCTAATTAAATTATTGTTGTAGTAAAAGGAAAGAACTAGTAGTTTTCATACTATACTCGTATGTTAAACGTAATGAATTTAAGTTACAGAACTTCTGAAGATTTTTGTTATTTATGTTTAGATAAAGAAAATGCAAGAAAAACTCAACAAGAATCGACAGAGCCCCGTTGTCTGGCTTTAATTTAAGGTATAAAAAGGTAATTATTTACGGAAACCAAGACTCATGCAATGTCAGAGATCTACAAAGAAATGGGCTGTGATATTTCGATTCGTGGTAAGATCTTTAACTTTTTGGATACCGAGAGGTCTAAATTTATTTCATTCTGTCTCAGCTTTCGCGACTTCTCCAGTTTTTTACATCAACAGAGCATCTCGTGAAGCGATAGTAATTGTAGTAAGCGATTGTCGATCAAAAAAGTTACGCTGAGCAAAAGCTATTTTATTTTATATTTGATAAAGTAGATAGTGAATGACCTTACCTCTTTGGAAACTGAATCGAAAATTTTGTAAAAGAAAAAGTACAATTATGCATCGCGTTATTATAACTGATATTTATAGCATCATAAGCGTATCCGATTATGATTATTGTACATTCCATGCCAAAAAAGTAATAATCAACAATATTAGCTGATCTTACGCTTTCACTGTATGCCAGGGACGTCGCTTTAATCAACCGTAATTAACATCCAACTACACGTATGCAGTTGGAATTTTTATTATGGCAATAGTAGTCACTGCATAATCGATACAGTCGACGGTGAGACCTACAAAAAGTGGCATTTTTACGTAATCGCATTTAACGAGCCCGTATCCCTGTACAGAAACATTAGTAACAAGAAGTTGTACGGACTGTATACTATCATAGATATTGGTATCATCTCCCGGAGATGATTCCTCAGTTTACATATGTTCTATCACAGGAAATAATATGGTTGGTACAATTGGAATATTTACATGATCACCATTTTACGGTACTCAATTTCCAACGCCAGATGAAAAATGGGGCAATTAATGTTTTAATCAAACGTTAGAAAATCCTGCGTAACAGAGCTTAAGAAAATACCCATTTATCAGAAGAAAAATGCCGTAAACCTTTTTACTACCATAACCGGCAAATAAGTTTTGGTGAGGAATCCGACTGCAGATGTATCACCATCACGTTTATTTCTGCAGCAACAGTGCCGGTACTGCTGTAGATACTTTAAATGGATATCGAGCTAGTGTTTAGGTACATCGAAGAATGTTCCTTCGCAGCCACTACAAGCTTATTCAGTTTGTGTGTATTGGATATCTACGAAGTGTTATCAATTCTTAAACAAAAAAGCTCGAGATTGAAGGAAAGCGAAGAGGCACACGTTTATTATCTCGACTCGTGTTTACAGTTGCGAGCGCTACTGGAGCTGCGCAGGCGCCGGCAAGACGCCGCGACGTTTGGATAATTCATAAGGCCCTCCGACCACTGCTGGCCGATTCGCGTTGTCACCCGCTTCCGGACTCCCATATAAAACACGCAACGCACCTAAAACGGCTGCGTTATAACTTAAACATCAAATTGAAGTATTTTATCTGTGACGTGTATCGGCATGTAAAAAATAATGCGCAAGCCGCGCTCTGTCGCGTACGACCAACATATTTACGACACTCGCGTATAAATCGAAACGATTTTATATGATTCTGAGAGTTGATTTATTAGCACATTTATTTCAAAATAACTCTTTCAGAATGCCGCCACCCACGACTTAAATTTTCAATACCGAGCGTATTCAAAATTTGTGCGTTGTTTACGCTAATCCCTTCAACTGAGTTCATTAAATTCTATTTACGTAATCGTCACCCGCAAACAAAGCATTTGTATGCCTCATGAACGTCGTGTTTCCCTAAACTATCAGTTATCCTTTATAGCTGTTAAACTGTCCTTTCGCAATAGTCCACGCACATACAATTTAATTATGTAGACACAGAATATTTAGTAGTAGATAATTGTTATAGATGCTAATGGTTTGCGGAGATAAATACCGCACAAGGTCAAACCTACATTAAGTGCGTTGCTAAGTTTAAAGTTTTCTTGCATATGGTTATTATTTACTTTTTAATTAAAACACATAATTTCCTTGATTCAAAAAAAAATAATAAGTATCTACAGATAATAACTTTAAAGGGCATTGCAATGGAAAATTAGGAGTTCAAATCTGTACAGATTCATATTAAGCGTCAGAAATCGAAAAACAGAAAGTTGTCGTACAATTCTCAGTTCCATAAAGGGAAGGTACGTAAAGTAAACAATAATAAAAAGCATGTAACAAGTACATAAAATTGCTCGTTTAATGTTACAAGATAAGATAAAAGCTACCTTGCCTAAGTAGCTACGACACAGAAAATTATATTTCTTGCAAGTAAATTATAAAGCATAAAACATAAACATAAGCGCCATACGCCGAGAGCATTTCATCATTTGAAATAGTTTCCAAGAAAAAAGGCCAACTACTCGTACGTAACTTAAATTTTATGATCATGTCTCTTTCATCCAAGAAGCGGGACGACATTCATGCGGGACATAACGCGAAGTTGAGATTCAGTTCATTTTAATGGTCCATATTCGTAGTGAATAAAAAGCGAGGTTGTTAAAGATCGCCAAGTCCAGGACCGCTGGCGCCAATGGCCGTCGGTTTTGTTGCTTCCACTCATGTGACGGCTCGGAAATTATCATATTTCACCGTAACGTTCGCGCTTCACGTTAATGGGATGCGATCCCCAACGCGATGGGATTTGTACAAAAATTTGAAGCAATTTAAATTCAGAACGGAGCAAAAAATACGTGTGCGGGTCTCGTGGTACGATATCCATCTCTCACTACTGTCTTCGCGAGTTTACATAAACACACGCTAACTCATTATAATACAAGTAAATTGCCTACATAATGCAACGTTTGTTCTCATCATGCAATAAATTAAATCGTAGTATACTATGCGACCATTGCGAATATTAAATTGACTTGTGTCATAATACAAAAAATAATCAAAGATTTTGTTCGTGATGTGACATTTGGGCCTCCATGAAAAACCTTTTATGATAATCTGACAAACAAGTAGGCTTCGAAATCAAGCATGAAGTTGAAGAAAAGCGACAAAAAATTAAAGAGAAAGCTCAAGACATATTCAACAAGCTTTTAAATCCGTTCTCGGTAACGACGTCTCCAGCGACGTATGCAGGCTCAATCCCATGGAGGCGGTCGGCGACGTCCGCGCAAGAAAAAATCTCGCTCGCCTAATAAGGACCTAGTACGTGCTTGGACACTACCGTTTGCGATTATCTCACGGCCCAAGGAACGGGGTCATGTGGGAACCAAATTGCTGCTTCTGTACTTAATGACTGCCTTTAAAACAACTTGGAGCCAGAGTCACGGAATCCTTTCCAGTCGTGTAAGATGTAAATGATAACATTTTTTACGTCGCCGGAGACGAAAATAGCACGACGATGATGTAGAATTATTGCCTCACGTGGAAAATATAGTAGTTACGCTGTATAAAGATAACGTAAATACAGCCCTAACAGTAATTACACCAAGTTGAGACAAATTACATCCTTCGCGAGGTCTGCAAACCTTGCGAGAATTTACAGTGATGTCATTCAAACTATACCTAGGATTTAATGAAAATAGACTTGCACTTGTGTACAACACTGGGACAGGTAATTACTAGTTACACTGTATAATAATTTTGTTGGCCTATTTTAGTGTACTCAGAAAGATAATAACATAATAGATTTCGCTGTTGAATCACCTATAAATGATAATATAAGGACATTTTTATTGTTATCTGGGTTCCAAGAGTATATAAAATTAATTATAGGCATACGACAAGCTTTCGTATTCCGTCGCCGTTTCATTTACTCATTTATAGAAGTTGATCAAACTAGTATGAATAATAAGCGTAGCTCGATCTTCCATATGTGGTAATACCTGGTTGAATGAAATACGAATTCTAGAAACTTCTCAGATCGGCGACACACGACGAGTGATGGCCAATAAGACGGCCAAGAAAAAGTTATAGAATGTCATAATGAAGTACAGGAAATTACTGAGAAGAGACAATGATTGTTGGCGATAATTACTGTTAGAGCCGAGTCTGGGAGGGCTAGAGCGATGTTGAACTTAAAGGAACTCAAATTAATAAAACCTGTTGTAAAAGTACAGCAGCGCGGAATCAAGTTGGACCATTTATCAAACCCGTACACGCTATTATCGTTTAAGCTAACGCACAGGCAGCCTGTAATTGCTTACTTAAATGATTTTAATGCGCATTATAAGCTCTGCTGCTGTTCCAAAGGTGAATATTAATTGCAGGAGCACAGCCTCGCCTGTGTAATCAACAGGACATTAATTATATTTCAAACGAACTGGTATCGAATCTTAATTTTGCGTATAAATTTAAGATATAAACAGTAATTCCTACTGGAATTAATCAGACAAGACAAGATAGTTATTTTAATTGCCGCCATAAAATTAAATTTAGCATTTCCAATATTAGTAAACTACTCAATTACCAGGAATAGTTCAAACAGGAATATTTTTGTTATGATCATGGTATTCGAATACCAGTAGAAGAAAAATAAAATATCGATGAGGTAACAAAAGCACGTTTTAAAAATTACATTAACGAGCCCTTACAATAATCGGGCTCGAAAGAAATTATGATCTTATTAAACACGAAGGGCTCTCGGAGGCGCATATCGAGATGGTACGAGGCCCATAAACGAAAAACGAACCGGTTTGTATTATCGATGGCAGCCGCGATAGGGGGCAAGGCGCCTGCCCGACGACCACCGCCGTCAGAATAATTGGACGCCACAGGACTTCACACCATCCTGCAACCATCTTCCGAAACGCACGCTCCTTTTCTTACACTTCCCAAATTTAAACAGGTCGAAGCGAGATAAAAACACGCCAGTCGGATTGTATCACAATAAATTGTTATAGCACTTGACGTTCGGAATCGAAAAACCAAATCGACGTAATATATGATACGGGAATGGAATTTGAGGACGTTGGATTTAATCGTTATTTCAATACGAATTGCTTTTCCGAGATAGCGTGAGTAAACGTCGTCGCGTAAATGATGCTACGTACGTTTACGAATTGAGATTGATTTGAAATTATCAATCACGATTTCAGTCGCGAGGTCAACGATCGTCGGAACTCGAACGACGGCCGATAAACTTTATTTGAGAGGGGAGACATTTTTCTCGGTAGCATCAATCAATATGCTTTACGGTACAAAAGTCTACCTAATTAATATCGATCGGTCTCGACGTGGCTAATAATAAAATTATTCTTAATGTTATCATTGAGGTTCGTACTTCATTAGGAGTTCGTCGACCGGGCGAGACGTCGCGGAATCTAGCGAAGAGTATTTCGGTCCGAGCGGATGCTCATAGGCTTCCTCGGCAGTAAATCCACAAATATATAAATAACCCGGCGTTTTCATACGGCCAACGGCATAAAGTTTATGCGGACTTTTACGACGGGAGCAGTCGATAAGGGCGTCCTTTACGAGTTCACCGATTACGCTCATTCAGCGAACTACGGCTTTGTCCAGAAGGACACGATCTCTGATACATCCTGATAGATACCCTACAACGACGGAAATAAGATTCACAACCACATCATAGGGGGTCTAGTAGAACCGGTGACGATGCGCTCGGGGATCTACTAGCACGAAGTTACAAAGTTACAATGTATCCGAATGATATTTTAACGTCTACGGAGAATAATTCAAGACAAAAGTCAAAACTAACATGAATGTTTACATGCAGCCTTAAATAAACATATATTTCAAAGAAGCCGATTTTACCCTTCAAAGAATCTTTGCGGCTAGCTATGAAGCTTTGAAATTGAAATCCAAACACGGCAAGCATTTCAAACAAATCTTGTTTAGTTTAATTACCAATGCACGTAATAGAAACGTAAATATTTCATATTCGTTCATACATTTTTATGATAATTATTTATTTCGAAGAATTACTTAAAGTATTATACATATTGTTTTTTTTAATCGTGATTAGAACCTTATCGGTAGACATTTGGTCTAGTGCTACTAGTATTTATAGTAAAATAAATTGATGTGGTATCGTTGAACCAATTTACTGCAGGTTGCAAATGCAATACAAAGATATAAAAGAAGTTACTTAAAAAAAAACGTCAGAAAAAATAACAAAATTCGACATAGTACGTAGATCAGCGATCAAATAAAGCCATGAATACGTCAGCAGCTTTGATTGAGCTAATTTACCTTTATATTACCTAAGCTAAAACCACTTCTTTTCAACTTTGCGTTTTAATGACGTTTTTAATTAAGATGACACGGTCACATCATGTTATCTCAAAGCATCATCTGCGAACACATCTTAATGAGACGTTAGCGTCTTAAACTTAAAACTTTATCTAAATGGGTATAATTTACAATGTTGGCATGGTTGCTAACTAATGTGTAAGTATAGGTTTATTTTTTGTTCATATACCGAAATTTGCCATTCGACAGCATTAACCGTGGTTTTTCGAAAGTTGCGAAAGTAGTTTCAGACCTTTTGGCAAGAGGATTTTAACCACAAATTCTAAAAAAGCCTTGACGACACTATTTCGTTATTTGCAGGTTATTTTAAGGCATGGAACCTATAAATAACTAATCCATCAAATGCCCTAATAGGAAAGCATACTGCCGTTAGTTTGGATGTCCTTATATGTAGAAGTAGCTAATAGGGTCAATAAAATTTGCCACCAATATAGAACAGCCGTAGCAAAACCTTACGTAGACAACGAAACTGGACTATCTCATGATAATCATGCGAAAATTATAACACCATATACATACATATCTGCAAACACGTCTAAATCACATATCGCCTTCGCTTAGCACGAAACTTTTATCTAAATTGATGTCATTGTCCAACTTTGGCGTCATTACCGACTTATTATAATGGCCGCTTAGTCTTAAAAGAATAAAACTTAATGAAAAGGTGCGACGCTGGTAATATGGCGTGGGAGTAGTTCTGTAGGGGTGTCACAAGGATCCAAAGTGATACAACTTTGAAGAATTTAGTTATTTGTAGAGCATAGCTTATTAGGTAGTTATTAGGTTTAGTACACCTGTTTAGTTAGTTTTTGGTGTTAAAGCAAGGGAAAACGTACATATTTATCAATACTCGCTCTTCACTTTATACAAATTTTAACGTTGTTGTTATCAATTTAAAGAAAATCGCATTAGAATTCTCAAATCATAAATGAAATACTTCTAGATCTCCATGAGATTTTAAAAATTGCTCTTTTTATCATTTATGTTTTTAAAACGTACAATGTACTATATGTACCGACCATAATTTTAATATATAAATTTTCATTAATTGGTACAAACCAAGAAGTATTCCTTCAAGGAATCAGGGCACAGCCCTATCCCGCCCGCGGGTCACATTCTGTAGGTGCGTTGGGTCCGAAGCACCCGACTAATTAAAAGGATTTTGTAAGCTGTCAACTGCAGATAAAGCCGCCTTTTATCTCGCCGCTGCAACGTATCGGGTTAATAAAACCAACGCGGAAGAATCGTTTAGGGGCATACCCAAAAATAAATGGTTAAATCCGATCGTGTTAGAAAGTTTAGTTAGGTATGTGTTATAACTGTATACATTTGCGTATAACTGTGTGCGTTTTAAAAAACCCAACATACTATACTATGATTATCTACTGTCCCACTGCTAGGTACGGGGACACTCTGAGAAGACTCTCAGAATAAAAAAGATTAAAATATAGTCCCTACTAAGAAGGTCGCCAAAGTGGATTTGGTAAATTTCACATACTTTTGAGAACTTCTATTAAACATCGATGTTTTCCGTCACGGTTTAAGTGCATCAAATAAAATAATTAAATTCTAATATATGTACAATACACGTATAGTATCCTTAAGATTTTATCCTTGGACCTCCGGTTCAGAGCCCAAGTTTCAACAACTGAGCTATCACTATATCTTTCTTATAAAAATCGATTTGATGATAAATGTAAAGTCTTCGATTATTATAATTACCGAAACGTGCCATACCGAAATATAAATGTAAATTAATCGATTACTTTACAAGATTAAAGATGCTATATTTCAAGTCGAACCTCCTGACTTTAATATTCACATTCTAGATGTGTTATTTTTTATAAAAATACGAATATGTATTCTACAACTTGAACTTATTTCTATAAATCTACTTATTTATTACATTTCATATATTACTAGTAACTAAAACACGAAGTACGGATAACATAAATCACACAATCAATAATTCAACAACCAAATAATTAAATATTTTTCCATGTTACCTACTTTTATTAACATAATATTAGTTTTATTTAAGTCGTGCAGATAAGGAAAATATAAGCAAAACGACTTTAAACTCGGCTAATCGATAAACATATTATCCAAATTACTTCACTATCAAATACGTACTTAATACTTTGATTTTTAACGAACATATGTAATTTTATCTTTAAGTAATTGCTCATCCTTAATGTGTCGGTGTTTCGTTTAGAGTTATAAAGGAAGATCCGATTAACTTAATGTATCAAATTCAACTAAAAATATAATTTACGTGATAAAATGCTGTTTTCATTTCTCGGCGAAACCTGCATCGGCGAATGGATTTGTATTTGCTACCATTAAAAGTGATCAAACTGAAACTTAACGGAAACAGGTATTTCGTTAGTATTATAATCATGAGAGTCCATTAACTGACATCAATTTAAGATGGTTTCTAAATAACTACTAAGAAGTGGTAGGTATACCTTACAGATATTTCCATTTTGCGTTATTGCTCCAATACAGCAAACCATTTGTTTTGTATTCCTGATTACCATTCAGCTAATATGTAACCAACTCTATTCATTACCGGTCTACATAGGTCTTCTCATATTTTCCTTTTTTATTTCTATTTGTTCAAGGCAAGCAATAGTCTAAGGAAGTTAATCGAAAATAATCGGATCTCAAAGCGAACAATACAGTATCCACCGAGCCACGATCCCAAGTGGTCTTAATGAAGCGTGTCCAGATACAAAAACTAGCAGATGAGATCATCTCAAACAACTGCGCAAACTGCAAATATTAATATTTGACGAAGGATTTGCGAATGTGTGTCACGCTTTGATTGGTACACGTACTGCTTTATTGTCAGTCTCGCTTGGATATCAAATTTCCGTTTGATGATAAGTACAACCCAAATATTATGTTACTATACATACAAATAAAACTGAAGTGTCTACTTGTGATTCTAAAATTCTGTGCTATTTTCTCATCTCCTATTTAACTGCATACAGTACAATACATTTTTTTTTTTATAACATGTGAGTAGCAAACGAGCTTGCAGTCCAACTAATGGTAAGTGACCACTGCCGCCCATGGG
>DWPV01007043.1:0-11010 GCA_018251915.1 Urbanus proteus proteus
TCGCTGGGAATCGAACCCAGGACCCTCGGATTAGCGGTCCGGCGTGTTAACCATTGCGCCATCCGGGTCGTCAAAGTTATAACATACATAATTTAAGCCTAACTAAGAACTAAACCTAAATCTTATACCACAACAGTGCCCAAAGATGACATATTAATATCGTTAGATTGAATAGCAAAACGCACTGAAATCTAATTACGCGGACGGCGGTAATCCAGTCGGCTTAGGCTAATGCTAATGCGACTAACTGAAGTTGATCAATATATTATAATGAACAATAAGCCGTCGGCGTTACTAAGGAATCTCGAAAGAATCTCGAAAGGTTTTACTTTCGAGTCTAGTTTAATAATTTCGTATTTTCAAGTAAAAATTTAAAAAGCCCAGCCCATCTGATGGTAAGTGACCACTGCGAGCAATGGACTTCTGTATTCAACCGCAAATGAGATCAAAATCCTGGGGTTGACCATAGACGCGTTGCTACTCTGAGGCCTAATTTGGAAGAAGCAGATAAGTATGTCACCCTTGGAGGGTGTGATAAGGGTAACATAGAACCAGAACACAGCAGCGCTTAATACGGTTGTATTAGGCAGAAATAGGAGATTCGATGGTACCGGCAGCGTCGAACTACCTTCTGTAAAACTACCAGTTGAAAATACAGCTTTATCGGATGTCCGCCACAGATGCAATATTAACCTTGAAGACTAAGTTGAAACACCACAGACAAATCTCCCTTAGGCCAGCAATCCTTCACTTATTATAAAATAAACAAAGATCCATGGTAAGGCCCCGCACACCTGAGCGAACACCTAGTATTCAATAACGATATAATCTAGAACGTACATAATATCCCCTTCTAATTAATACCTGTAATGTCGACAAGCCGGTCGTCCATAATCAATTCATACTAATCTAGAAGATACCTACTTTAGAACAACATAGTTATAACAAGATTTTCTTCAAGAAAGATGCAAAAATTGCTCTTCTGCAAAGAAACGCATTGCAATTTCTTTTTGTGTTTAAAAATGTCCATAAGCGATGATGACTTAGTAGGTTACCTAACTACTCTATCGCTAGTATTATTTATAAAATAGATTTTTCAACTGAAAATAGTTATTTGGTAAACAAAATGTATACAACATCGAGCTTGTGTAGATCTAAATTGATCTACAAGTGAAAAAATATCGAATTCGAAAACTGGTAACCTCCGGTGACCTTATGAAGCCGAGAGTTCATCACCTGTACCTACATATTCAAATAGCAAGATGGTATAAAAAGTAAAAAGCCAAGCCAAAAATGTCACCCATTTATTATACTCATTTCGCCTTCTAAAACTAAGACTGCAGAAGTTTGTTTTCGCTCCGACTGGGTCTTTGGAAATTCTTCTGCCAACCTGACTTATCCAAACTAAGTAAGATATCCAATGATCATAACTTCTGTGCACACTTCTTTTCCATTATATAATAACAGCGTGGTATTAAAATGATTACATATTATTTTATAGCGGTTTCCCGCATAATTTTTTAGTGCGTGATCGGGATATGGACCCCCGCGGCTTGATAAACGTGTGTCATATCCACACTGGAGGTAAAAGACGGCTATTCAGCGGACTTTATCGAATCACTTAGCGGGGTGCGAAAAACGAATGTTAGGGAGCTCGCACAGTGTGTTACAGAATCAGAGGGAACATGTATAGGTATAGAAACGAATGTACGCAGAAAACGAACTGTAATGCAGCAATGCCAGAATTTAAATAAAAACCGAAGACGACATTTTCTAATAATCTCATTTTGTTCGATGAGCTTTCTCCTTGTTTTTCAGAAAATCACAAAGGTACGGATGGAAAATACTTGACCGCATGGCCACGACCTCAAATCATGAAGATACGCAGCACTTACAAATTCCAATATAATATCACTCATGTAAGCCTTCTGTGGAAGTTTTAACTCCATGGTAATTACATTTAAATCATTTTCTCAAATGTTGGTGAAGCGTACCAAATCACACTTGGCCTGCACGGTGGACTAAACCTTAATATACCAGAAGATCCCATATATCTCAGTATGAGAGGACATCCGTGCCCAGCGGAGGGAATGTAATGGCTCGACGTGGCAAGTTGTATTCCGAAATAGTGAATTAACCAGACTGTTAGACCTTCATATTAGAGTTGACCTCCTTATATAATGCTAAAAAAATGTAAATCGTCACATATTTACCTAATCCATAAAGTGTACCCACTGTGCGCTCACCCTAACTTCCCATATTTTATGACGTCACTTCAGTTATGGGGTTTTAACGCGGCCGGGGTTTTTCTGGAACGTTTTAAAGGATACAAGGAAGATTACCCTAATTACTATGCGTGTGCCACATGAATGTTTACTGCCGCCTTCGATCGTATCTTTGCTTAAAATGGCTGTTGTTTGAATTTTTAACGAGATTGGGTCACCAAAACTGAATATATTGTCTAGTAAAATTTAATGGTGATAGAACCCTTTGTACTTCAATAACGGAAGTACACCGTCACATATATTCTGCCTAATAATAGCAATGTAGCGACTTCCCAATTTTCGTCAAGAGATGGCGACACGAGTATTCTGAATCACGCTAACGAAGTATTTTCAATACCTACCTTGCATATATACAAGCTCCGAACTGAAGACTGTTGAAGCGCGGCCGCTCCCCAGGCTTGATCGCCTAGCCTGGCGGGAATCTGCGTAGGCCAAAGCAGTCTTAAGCGTTACTGTGTTTCTAACCTCACTCTAGCTTAGTCTTCAGGGGTAGCAACGCATCTATAGATACCCTCAGGGAAGATACTAATGTTATCTGGGGTTGATTACAAATGCCTATGGATGACAGTGGCAATTCATTATTAGGTGGACTGAATTCCCGTTAAAATCTTCAACTAAATAGCATCAAAACAATTCTATAACTTCATTTATCTATAAGACTATTTATATCATTAGTGAGGGCGAAATACGAGTTACTACAGATATTCACCAAAAAATAACACAAAACAATAATTCCACCGTTTATCACTAACAACATGCAATTGTTCACGAATTTCGTTCATGAAAAAGCGAAAAATAACAACAATAGCGATAAACGAGCTAAAAGCCGGGCCGTTCATCGCTATAATTCAATACATAATAATTCACTCCGCAAATCAAGGAAAAAGCACAGTTTTGCCTTACACGCTCCATCGCTTTCAATCGAGCCTTGAGTGTTACACGGTACGCGAATATGGTACTAACAATTACACGATGTTTTTATAAGCGTATTTTATTAGTAAATGGACATATATTTTATAACTCTTTGAAAAGTGGTAAAACATTTTTTGATTCGAACTCGGCAGCACCGAAGCAAGAAGTATTTCTACTACGTACGTAACATAGCAGTGATAATGCTGCTGTTTTCTGGCATGATGTGTGGTAAATTGCTAATATCGGGGCATTCCTAATTAGTCCACTAACATCGAAGTTAGCCACATCAGTGATTAACTTTAGGTAGGTTTTTAGTTTATTTGGAGTCTATCACAGGTGCATAAGCAGCTGTATCCACTTACCATTAGGACACATGCTCGTTTACTACTTCTACAATCTTAAATTTAACGCAACATCTACTATGGTTGACAACACCATGCCAAGTGCAGTGCCTATTGGCAATAACTAATAAGCTATGTGTAGTAGTGGATCTCAAAAAGTTGAAGTCAGGATAGACTATTAAAAACTTACATAAATTAATCCTTTAACCCCAAAATAATATAATTAAACAGCCAATTTTTCACACAATTCCCAAGAAATGATCCGAGTTGCTCGATGGGGAAAAACCACAAAAGTGTTTCTATCGTGCTGCCATCTGTGCGACCCTCGGGACGGCACCGAATGATAGGGACTTATTTGTGTACTGGAGTGAATTTCATCTACTTTGCACTTCAATTTACATGTAGATTGCAGTTTTACGGGTTTAATGTAATGAGGATGATACAATGCATCCATATGTCTAGGTTCGGATTTTTCAAAGAGTATGTAACAGGAGAATTAATGAAGAAAGCATCGTGATTTTTTTTATAACATGTGAGTAACAAACGAGCTTGCAGTCCACCCGATGGTAAGTGGCTACTGCCGCCCATGGACATTTGTATTCAACCTCAGACGTGATCACGGTCATACCTGGGGTTGACCACAGATGAGTTGCTTCTCGTGAGGACTGAGATGGAACGCCTCGGTTAAGTCAGTCTCCCTGACCACACACTTCAAGCCAGAACAGAGCAGTGCTTAACACTGCCGTTATAAGGCAGAAATAGGTGTGGCGGTGATGCCGCTGGAATCAAACTACATGGGGGTTCTACCACCTTCTGATGTTTCAGTTCCTTAAAATGTTTTTCATGGCATTCTTCATCATATGAAGTTTAGTAATATTGATTTAGGAAACGGAACCAACTATCATCCGAACTCTAAAGTTATACCTACCTATTTCTAGCATGAAGCAGTACCTACTTGTGATTTTGATTTTTGATTAGATTTGATTGTGGACGATTGCTGAAGCCGGCTGAAATTCATAACAGTTACGAGGCAAGTACTTACTTTTCAGGAGGGGTCATGTATTCGTGATTGGCTTCAGGTAGAAGCACTGTTCTATATCAAGTTAGTGGCAAATCAAATCAAATAAAATATATTTTATTCAAAGTAGATTCTTTACAAGAATTATTTTTGAACGTCAATTATTTTTTTTACCACACCTTCGAAAGGTGTTTAGTTTTGGAGAAGAAGCGGCTCCAGAAACTCCATAACACATATCTTTAAAAAAATGTTTCATGGACAATGTTAACTTACTCAAAGAACATGTGGAGCTGGAGCTACATCAGACCATACAGTTCTATCAGTAAAATACGATTGTGACCACTTATTATCAGGTCCATCTCTGAGGTAATCCACTAGATGCTCGTTACTTTCTTCAATCTTAATAAATATACCAACACGGGAATAAAACGTAATTATTTTTCCGCTGAACAGAAATCCACTAACAACAGCCCGCGGCGTTCCTCGTACGATAGTTGAACAAGATCATTAATGAAATGACATACAAGTAGTGGGGTTAGGGTGCGTACGAACAGGAATCAATAATAGTTAGGGTGTTGGCATTTCAATGCTTGGTGTATTGTTTGCTAGGGCTGATGGTAATTATTGGTGATTATAACTCCGCTTACTCTCGCGTTGATGGTCTCGGGTTCAATTTTAAGGAATAAGTCAAATACTTTTTGTGTCTACTCTGTTTCCTTTGAAAGCTCAATGTGATATGTATATTAAGATAAATTATTATATGTTTTAACGGTGAATAAATCGCTAAAGAAACCTGCGCTTACATTACTTTTCTAAAATAGTTGTCAAAATATATAAAGCCCACTGACTTATTATATTACTGCGTAAGGTCCTACAATTTGCACTTGGCCAAAATAAGCAATAGCCTAACCCGTCCAGATTGTGGAGACCCGTGCCTAGTATTGTTATAGTAATAGGTAGATGAATATGATAGAACATTTTTAATTTCCTAGAATTGAATAGAATTCCTATGTAACATAATTGATGATTTTCTAGATTAACTAAATACAACTAAAGCACAAACAAAAACTAATTATCTATGTTCAACATGTTCATATTTCTTCCATTCGTAAATAAATTTGAATACTACTACATTCGTATATCTTTAAGTATCATTTAATATACAGATATTGCATACATCTTCCACTAAGACATCTTCTCATATAGCTCCTAATGATGATATGCAACCCTAAGGAGCAATAGTAGTTCAAGCAACCCTAATGGGGCTGCATGGCGACGAGATTTAATTCCAATCTGAAACACATCAAGTAATTACAAATAAAAAGTGGGGACGCGCGACGAGTGCGAGAGAACTGTAGGGTGGTTATAATTGTTCATTTCTTAGGACTTTCTAGATGTATTTTTTGGGATAGAAGTTAAAAACATGCATGCAGTCCCACCGAATGGTAAGTAGCCACTGCCTAGCATAGACACCTGCCATCAAGTCTAGATAAGAACCCTGTGGTCAAAGACAGGTGCGTTGCTACTGCCCCTGAGGACTAAGTCGGAATACCTTGTTTATGTACATCTCCTTTACGACACCCTTCATACCAGAAAACATTACAGCGTTTGATATTGCTCTTATTAGGCAAAAATACTGATTATATTTACATAACTTTCAGAGAACTAATAAATGATAGATAATATAGTTGCAAGTAGAAAATAAAAATAATACACTGAGCAGCGTTCATAGATTACTTTAAAGAATTTGGTATAGATAGATTATAAAATCTATTTAAACCAAAATAACAATAAAAACACGCTTTCTATACTCATCGCCCCACAGTAGGATTTTCTCCTGTGTCGTGGATGCCATGGACACTTAAAGACGAACACACAAACACCCAGACCCAGAACAGAAAAATCTTATTAGAAAAATAAATGGTTCATACGTAAGTAATAAACGGTAAAGGCAAAAAAAACAGATTCAATACCATATTAATTATAGAAACTCCAATAGCATGTACCTAGCAAATAGGACTGTCCATGATTATTCAATCTCAGGGCCAATATCATGGTGGCACTACGCTGTGGCATGCGGGCATTAATTAGTAAACAGTCGTCCGCCTGGGTGTAACAACGGCTTTTCTTCGTTTTGTTTAATTTTTTAATGGAAATGCACTGCAGACCAGCTGATGTTGAGTCATCAGTGCGGCTTACTTTCTTAAAGTAGATCAAAGCTTATTTATATCACACTAGCTGATCCCCGCGGTTTCACCTGCGTTTAAAAGTAAAAAAGAATACATATTCAAACATAAATGTCAGAACGCTCTTCCGCGACTGCGCGCGCTAATGGATTTTTCAAAAATTAAAGTTGCTTATGTTACGGCTTAGACCTTCAGTCAAAATCGGTTCAGCCGTCTAGATGATTACTTCAGCCAAACAGACAGACATACAGACAGACAATTTTTTGACTGCATTTTGATTTTGATTTTGATTTATTTCTAGTGTGGTTTCCAGCTCACTGAGGCGTCAACCTTAGTCCTCAGTAGAAGCGATCCATCCATGTACTTTACCACCTACCTATCATCTGATGGACTGGATACTCATACTACGCTCTTCATACTTCATACTAAAAATTGCAGTAGTCATACAAACAAACATTACACATCCCAAAGCAACTCGAAACACTTAAGCATTCTAGCCATTACCCCATTCTAGATTACCTTAGTCCTTTATTTATACGGTCTTCAGTTGTCTTAATGTGATCTGCGCGGACCACACATTGCACTGTGGACTGTTAGCGGTTAAATTTATTCGTAGATTTAAGAGAAATATTCGGGTACTTACATACATGCATGACAGTGCCCAATGTGTGTTATATGCAGTGTGCTTGGGAAACCGAGGAATGGCCTTGAAACTGGGGAGAGAATATTTTATACAGTCATGATGTTCAGAGTATAAGTGGTTTTAAGTTTCTTATTAAGAAAGTTTAATAATGTAATGGATCATTTTGGTGTACACGAGTTATATATTAATGGATAAAAAAAAGTTATATCTCTACATAGTATAAAACAAAGTCGCTTTCCGCTGTCTGTCCTATGCAGATCATTAAAACTACGAGTGATTTTGATGCGGTTTTTTTAAATATACAGAGTAAATAATAAATAAATGTAATTTAAGTCGTGCGAAGTGGCAAAATCTAGTTCTAGACTAATCTAGAAATAATAATCATAATCGTTACTTAGTATACTTAATTTGATAAAAAAAATCCTTAGCTATTTCTAAAACCACTCTTTGCTTAAAATTAGTAAATATAATTTAGGTACATAAAAGAACTATGCATTGTTGTGCGAATAAAATATTATCTTGAATGTTAATTGTTATCAATTAAATCTATACCAGAAAATAGTAACATATAACAAAACAAACAATATATAAACATGGTTTTATTACACAAATATTATCCTATCATATTGCAATATCAACAATTCTGACACAGAAGCAAATGCAAAAAAGAACGTAATACAGAACAAGTAGCAAGATAATTGTTGCCGCGTTAAAACAACTGTTTCTTCTTTTATATCAATAAAACATTCCTCTCGCAGCTCGCTTTGAATACGAACATTTTTAGTTCCACTTGAATGCGCACTGTTCTTTAATTTAACGCTATCATTTTCAACCACAGACATATATTTGTATAGATTACGCGTCTATACAATTCATACAAATAACATTGTATGAAAACCAAGCGTATCACTTTTTCAGTTTCATTTCTGTATAACACCTTTGATATTATAGAATAAAAAAAAACCATTACTTTGGACAACCTTTATTGTAGAATTCCTAACTTAATATAACACAGTTATGTATTACTTTTAATTTCATTCGGTCGAAGAAAGCTCATTTCGAGTCCTTTCCGCTCCGTTTTTGATACGGTAAGTACATAGACTAGCGGGATCTATCTAGACATATGTCTGTGTTTCCAACGCTGTACTGATATTGTCTGCTTAGTATTTAACACTTAGATCGTTTCCTGAAAGAATATTATATTACTCTCTTGAGTCTTAAGGTTGAAGTTACTCGGAATGTGCATAATGAAATATTACACTTATTGCTTTCCTGTATTGTTTACTTAACTGTATACATATATTTTACATATAATAATGAGGTAGCAAATGAGCATGCAGCCCAGCCCAGATGCGATGCTACCCTTGAGAACTAAGTCGGAACCCCTCGGATAAGTATGTCTCACTTACCACACCCTTCACACCAGAACACAGAGCAGCGATTAACACTGCTGTAACTAGTAACACGAAACCACAAAAGTCGAACCACAAAAGGTTCATCCACTTTGAGCACCTCTTCATTACAGAATAATTTTAAAATCTACTTTCATTATAAGATAAAGAACAAATGTAGCAGACAGTTCTTCTAAACTAAATTACTATATGCCAAGTTTCAAACGAATCCTAGCACAGGAATATAGAATAATGCTTTTAATAAGGCGAGGAAGCAACATAACTCAATCTTTGTTTAATATCGCCGTCGTGTCATCACCTTGCACTCGCTTGCATGTCGGCGGCGCCGTCCAAACTTACCTCCCTTCATACTTAGCTTGTACCGAAACGTGACAGCTAACTCATTGTCACCCTACTTCCTTGCTACCCACGAATCCATTACTGCTTTACTGCGGAAAAGTAGAACGTAACTTATTGGGACACAGCAATAGATTGCGTGCAATACAAAATGTGGTAACGGTTTTTAAACGTGGTAAAGGCCGCGTAGGAGCTTCTGCAATAAATTTCCAAGTGTAGTTTAAGTTAATATAATATGCCACCTTTGTTAACATGCGCCGTAACCAAATATTGGTTGGTAAGTTCGTGCGCTGATGGGCGCGTTCATTAAAATTTGACGGTGGAAATGTGACGGTGTAAACGAATTTGAGGTTGCTTCCTGGTTTCGGAATATTAACGAACTTCTGTGCTGTTCTGCGCTTGAGTTTAATACGGAGATACTGTATCACCGCATTTTGTTATTCACTTGCATTTACTAAGTAAATAAATTGTAAAGGTAATAGAACCTTAAGTGATTCGACTGAAATGGCACCACTGCCACATATATTTTTGACGTCTTATAAATCGAGGAACGTCTACATTCACGAGAAAATGTCACGTTCCCTCAATGTCACGTTACAAGAATGTCCGACCGACCAATGTTAGACTGATTTGGATGATTGTTATTTGTTTGAAAGAGTAAGCTTCCTGTGTGTTTCCAATTAAAATTTTAAGGAAAAATCTTAACGAGAGTTTGAAAAAGTATTAAATGTTTATGACGTGATCACGTAAAATAATCGACCATATACCGACTTAACAGGCAACCATTTTTTGTCTAATACAGTAAGCGCTGCTGAGTTTTAATTTAAGGGGTGTGATAGGAAGACTTTCTTATAAGCATTCCAAATTCAAATTTTAGTATTAAATTAGCCGATCCCCGGTTTCACCCGCATTTAAAAAGCAAAATAGAATACATATCGCGGATCAAATCCCGTTAACTCCGTTAATATTAACTCAGTCAAACAGTCTAACAGACAGACAGACAAAAAAATGCATTTTCGTTTTAGGTATCGAGTATACTTTCATATGCATTGAGTAAACAATTGTTGTTTTGAAAACACAAACAGACACTTAAATTTTTTATATAGATATAGATAAGAAAACTGTGAAACGAATATCGACTGAAGTTTATATGTAAACGAAGTAAGTTTACCGAAGTGTAAAACTAAGTTGGTGCGCTCGTCCCGGCTGGGCTGTCGGGCGGAGCGCGATAATTTAACGACCTCGGCTGATTGTCTGGACCTCACTGCCTAATGTACCGGTTTAGTGTAATTGATGGGGAAATAGCTATGACATCAAGCGTGTATAGTGTGTAGGTATCCTTCTATAACTCGGAATGCGATAACGAAGAGTAGAGAAAATATATACACGACGAATAATCTCTCTTCCTTCGGGAAGTCGGTTAAAAATAGAAATGTTTAGACGACTGTCAGAAAACAAGCTCCCTTAGTGAATGATGTTTGCTGATCATAAAGATCATATTAAATAATATGACGGCAATTATAGAAATATAATAGTATATTTTAGATATCTTAGAAGTTATTGCAAGAAACAAAGGCTTAAAATTTATTTACATATTTGTTTCGTATCCTCAGATATGTAATCTTCTTTGATACTTAAGAGCTTCTCTTAAGTTCTTCAAATACTGGTGGATACGATGTCGTTGGATCGCGATCGAATTAATCTTTGATTTATATAATCAAAGACATTAGCATTTATCAGATTGTTGCATACATACGCATCGCCTAATATAATAAAAGAAAAAAATAACGAGGAACATAAATAACGTACATGAAACATAAAATTCAGGATAACATCTATAAATATAATTTAAACGAAACGAATGAATTGAAAACCTT
>DWPV01007044.1:0-11010 GCA_018251915.1 Urbanus proteus proteus
GGCCACTCGGGCGAGGTGCAGCTAGTCGCGACGAGCCAATTTCACAGATTCGTCACCGATTAGCACGCGCCGGCCGCGACTACCACTGTGGATTGACCGCTTAACCCACTCAAGTATAAAGTTAGGATATGATAATTACTTGTTAGGATAGGATAGATACTGGAGCTATAGCTTTTCTTTTGTATTAAAATAAATGGATTAGAAAAGAGAAAACAAAATATATTTATGATAATAAAGAACAAGGACAAAAAGACAAAACCGCTGAGTTTCTTGCTGGGTCTTCTCAGTTGAGGTCGCGTTCCGATGCGGTGGTAGAAAAAGAAAAGATAATGTAAATGACAATTTGTAAGTGCTTTTGTAGGCCTATGCAAAATAAAGATATTTCATTTCACAACTACACGAATACTCAGATTTAGAGTTGATATTTAGAATTGAATTGTGCCTCGCCGGAGGTTGAAGCCGAAACATCGGCGTGTGAAAGCGATATGGTGATTTAATTACTACGTTTTATTTAACATAACCCATTAATGCCCAACTATTGGACACATGTCGGCACTTAGAATAGGATTATTGTAGATAATAAGTCAGAAAAACATAGCATTAAACTTGCAACCCTGTATATTTTCTTATCTTCTTCACGAAGTAGTGATAATTTATATTAAGCATAGTTTATATAAATCGATTGGATTCGAACCACATACTATTGCGATCAAAGGTCATATAACTAGAAGCTAAGGTATCGTTACATTTAAATTCACTCCCACAAAACGTATAAAACCTGAATTAATTCTCACTTTAGGAGGCTACTCGTACATTCCCTTTGTGTTGCAAATGACCGCCGAATACCGAATTGGTCGAATTGATCTCGACTTAACAATGTCACGCAGGGATAAAACAATATTCTCACCGAGAACAATGTTGTTGCCGAGAACAATGTTTGGGAGAACCGAGAACAATGGTTGTACTTAGGACGATGACCTTACTCCGTGAAATTCCTGATGGGTGAACTTAGGTTATCTGTCATTTTGGTCGTGGGACACTTCGAGGTCGAATCGACGTCAACCCATTATTGTCCCACTGCTGGGCTCAGGTTTCCTTTCAAAGTGAAAGGGGTTTAGGCCATAGTCATTAACTGCTCGGTGGACTGCATGCTCGTTTGCTACTTCAGTCATATAAAAAAAAAGTCCACCGCGCTGGCCTAGTGCGAACTTCACACACCTTTGAGAACTTTTTCTTTAAAAAATTCTCAGACGTTTAAGTTTCCTGGTTTCTTTCGCGGCTTTAGCAAGTGATACTTAAATTACTTATGATAAACACATAATTTTGAAAAATCACAGGTGTATGCCTGGGTTCCAAATTTGTTCCCTCCTTTTATATCTGTATACAAAAAGTAAATTTTGTCTCTATTAAAAGTACAAGCAAAGCTGCATAAGCCAATAATTATTGAGAAAACTAATGACAGCAAAGCAATATATTAAGTCATTAAGTAGTTACGTCACAATTAGATAGTATAGCAAATGTAGAGCGTGTCTCAATTTGTGATCGTAATTACACTCAATTACGATAATCGTTGAGTGTGGAAAGAGGTCTTGTAAACAATCGTACGATGGAGTTGATAATGTTAATTGATGTAGAATAATTATAGATTTGTATTTGTGTAAGTCAATAATATCAACACACGAGTAATATTTATATGTCTAAGTATAAGAAGTATCCATTTATTCTTCCTTAAGCCGTTTGTGAAGGTTAGATTGATTTGGACAATAGTCTTTGAATTCTATAATTCTATTTTTAAATTATTATCACATATTTTTTATTAACCGTAACCAACTTACAAGAAAATTTTAAGCACGAGTGAAACCGCAGGGCGTAATTAGTAAAATAATAATAGCAGTCCAGGGTTCTTTAAAAATACCTTAATAAGGTTTTAGTTAGTAAGATTGTAGGTATTTCAAATATGTATGAAAAAGGAAATAATGTAGGTAAACGCGCATAGTCGACGTAAACCATACGTTAACGGTAATCCAATATGTCTGAGGTGGATCGTGCCTCTGCGGTTTGTACTTGGATTTGCTCGCATACTACACTGTCTGACTACAAACATAACTTAGCTATGCGTGAATGTATAAGATTGTATTTTACATGTAGACAGTTCTGTTATGGGTCTGGGTCCGTAGGAATGTCAAAATCAATGTGTCAATCGCTTTATTAAAACACTCGTTTACAGACAAACGCGACGTCTGATATTAATAAATTCATGATAATTTAAAAATAACTCCCAATTCAATCAAATTAATTTAGGTCTTATAACAGTATTCTATTTGACTATTCCAAAATTACCAAAACCTCGGCCTTGTATGGTTTTATCTCAGATAAATAAAGTAGGTAAATCTATCATTCCTAACAATCCAATGAAGCCACTTGTTAATGGTCGTGTTATAAAAGTGATTATTTGCATAAAACTACGCTAGTTTTTTGTAATTGTGTGCGTGTAAATACATAAAAGTAGCGTAGTTTTGTGGCTTCACTCAATTACAAGGCGGTGATTAATCTACCTATTTTATTTATATGAGGGTTTTATATGAAATTTTCTGACTTGGTAAATATAGGCCGTTCCCGAACAAACCTAAATTTATGATTACTCTAGTATCCAATACCGATGACAACTGTTGACATAGCCGTCGTTATCAGCTGTGCTCCGATTCGCGTGACACTAGTACCCTCGATCCCTCCGCATAAATCAGTTCTATTGGTGATTCTGTGTCGTCGATACCATCTCCCTGAATTTATAGCCTATTTCTTGTTTCGTGTACTTTGTGTATCGGATAACGTTTTAGTGCTTTTCGTTATCTACATCTCAACGGGTTTCATGTGATGTTCCTTTGAACTTTTATTATCTGCGAAGTCTTTAACAATGTATTGTTTAACGTCGCGACTGTTAAATTTTACGCGCGTAGCGATTTACGAGCCGTTGTGTATGACACTTTCAATAGTTTTGTGCGATTTACGATAGGTTTCGTTTCTCCGTTTCAACGTTATTTTGTTTAGGTTATAGCCGTTACGAGATCACAACATAAACTATTCAATTCGAAAACGAAAACTAAAGAGACAAGTGTATTGCAACAAACACAAACAGTATTAAAAACTGCGGTCGTGTCTAGCGCGAAGCTAGCGTGTTTCCCCTCGAAGTAGAAGAACATTGTCAAGATAAACCCTCAAACTATGCGCCACCGGGTCCTGCCGCTGTTGGCACCGATGTTCCTATCCAAGTTGTGGCGGAGACGTCGCCGCGCGAAAGCCATCGAGAGGTTACACGGGGTATGGTACCCTCGGCCCTTTGATCCTTGTTAACGACTGCTGCACGATTGACATCGTATGCTAACCCCTGTTTGAATTTCAAAGTTCGATCTTCACTTCATTTGTACCTACTGTCTACCATTTGTGAAAGATTTTTTGCACAGTTTCGCAAGTTATGCTAGTTCCCGTTTTAAACTTTTAAATAGCTCTTGTTCACGTATTTTATATTCACTTTTCGTCATCTATTTTTTTTATTTAATTTCCATTTATTTATATCACAATTTTATCATCAGCTAGTTTTTTGATATTATGTCTTTGTTTGTTTGTGATTCACCCAACCAGTTTCCACGTTTTCCACTGTTAATCCACTGTTAATCCCAACGAAAAGAGATTAACTATTCGTCGTGTATACATTTCTTTAATATCCATGTCGCCTTAGTAAGTACAGTTTTGCATAAATAACAGCTCAGCGCGAAACCAAACGCAGGAAATGCGATTCTTTCATCTTATCTAATGCAAACATTAGTTTCTTGACCTCCTTTCCTTGCGTCTATCTTGCGGTCTGCCAGTTCGTTCACCCCGTTGTTTTCCCCGGACCCGTTGGCTTGGGACCCACCCTGACCTGATTTACTGTTATGCGAATGTGTCCCGGGAGCTGTTACGTTTAATGTGTGTAACTTCGTGTCTCAGTGTGTGCTTTTACTATGAGTTGTGTTATGAGTATTTTGAACTTTCTCTTGTTATGGTACTATTGTATTAGTCGATATGGTATCGATTTCGTTCTTAGTACTTAGTATAGTGATTTTACGGTATTTGTGTTATGAAATATTGTGACTCATTTTTCTAGTAACATCTTTTGTTATAAAAAGATTGTTGGATATGATATGCTCAACCACATGTTGCTAGCGGATGATATCGCGGTTAAATGTAAGACTATAAGTATTTACAATTGATCATTTATCTATACCATATGCAGGAATAATCCTGTATCTGTATAATCACCGAATACCAATGTCACCTACATATTTGGTCATTTAGCATCTCTAGGTGAGTTTTCATCGCCATTTCTATTTATATCACGTACCCTTCCATTGTTTTCCCGCTGAGCTGAGCTGAGTTCTCCTGTCACATCAATTTATCAAGAAATAGCCAAATATGGCTTTGTAGATTTCTTACCTGTAAAACCTTTCTGAGTCACCCAAGTATCTAGGTTTTCTTAATGTTTTCCTTTATGGTTACACTAAGTGCTGTTCCATTTGTTGCCTCAGATTTACGAGAAAGATATGGATTTTGTGATCGTCATCGCGTGCATATAATCCCGGAAATTCCAAAGAGAATTGGTATTTAGATATTTGAAAAAATTAACTCTTTCTCAGTGACACCATTTCGGATTTACTGACGCTTGACATATATTTCAGATCTTATTACTAACTAGCTTTTCCCGTGGCTCTGCACGCGTCAAATTCCCTATAAACCTTCATCTTGAATCACTCTATCTATTAAAAAAACGCATCAAAATCCGTTGCATACTTTTAAAAATCTAAGCATACATAGGGACAGACAGTGGAATGTGACTTTGTTTCATTCAATTTGGGAAAATCTAAAATTTGAACACCCGACTGCTACTGGCGTGTAGGATTGAAATAACCCTGCTAGACTTATCACTAATGACTATCAAAATGTATACAATTGTTTTATTTATGTATAAAAAAACATTCGTGGCTCGCGATCATGACCTTTTAATACGAGTAGCTGAAATTTTATCGGTCAATGCTACCTACCTACGTGAGGTATGATTTGTTTCAATACTGATTGTTATCTCGAATGGATCCATTTGTATTCTCATCTCGCTCATTTTTTGTAATGTGTGAGCGAGAGTTACATACGGTAGCTGTCATTTTGGTTTTCATTATTTTATTTCATATTTTAGACTAGTTATAGGTACCAACGAAAAAATCTTTGGAATTGTTTCTGTAGTAGGTACCTACTGTGTTGTTTGTGAGTGCTTTTTGTTTAAATACATTGTGTTTCCCGAAATAGTCGAATTCACAATTTATTGAAAATATTTCATCATAAAAATCCTTTATAGCTTCGAACAATATATGAAAATAAAAAACGCAATATGTTACTTTAAAGTTTATTCCATGCCACTTACAATTAAATTAAAATAATGTGTATTTTTTGTATTGAAACCAATGAAGGGCAAAAAAGCTTTGATTGTTGGCATGTTTTGCCTTGATATGCATAAAAAAATCAATAGCTAATTAATTTTATTGTAATCTATGCGGTACTGAGAGCAAATTGATCGTCGCGTGGAGCAATAAACAATGGAAAATTACTAGCGTTAGCCAGTTAGGCGATTATTGAGCGATTGTGCTCCGAGCATTGTGATATTAGCGATTAGTTTACGATGATTGTATTACGCGTAGTTGAACTGCAGTTTAGGTGATTGGACGCAGTTGCGCTGATCGCGGTCGGTTGATTGGCGCTATTGGCGTTATTTGATTTTGTCGTTATTAGCACTGATTGAGGGAGGACTAAGGGCTTTATCATAATTTGAGAGACATAATTAAAAAATAATAATGATGCAAATTAATATAACTTCAAGATTTCGTAGATTCCATTATTCTTTCTTTTTATGTTTTGCCAACAAAACAACCTTTAACTGTACCTCCCAAAACTAAAAACGGTCCTTCTATTTGAAGAATCTTCTTCACCAATGCTAACGAAAGGAAGGTTAGGGGCTCTCTACCCCTTGATCTACTTACCTATAAATCGAGCTATTATTGCGGCATCATGATTTTTATGACACCAATCTTTCGCTAATTCGTGAACTTTACGTTCGTACCTTAAAAGCATTTTTTATTTAGTACCTCTACTTGTATTTTTATGTATATTATCCAGAACTTCAATGCGTAACTCCGAACATTTCGAACGTTTGCAGAGCGCGTCGGAGACGTCGGCAGGCGCCGGCGGCGGCGGCGCGGCGGGCGGCAGCGCGCGCGTCTCGTCTCGCTCGCGGACTTCTGAGGAGCCACATATTGGTTAGTTGTGTTTATACTCTCTTCTTTCTATTTTTTTGTTAGATAGTAATGTATCAAAAGGTATTAAAACGAAACGCCCCGAATTGAAGGAATTTCTAGAGAATACAATCATGCTTACAACTAAAGAGAGGAAAGACTCCTATTTGGGTCATGCGCTCCGAATAACGAAATTTTTCAGCTCATTAAAATGGGAAAAAGCGTGTACCTCCTACACTTTTGATTGTGATTGATTGATTTGGATGATTGGTGGATGATGAAGAAAAAAATCATGTAGCAATACCGGGCATACAGTTCATAGACATCTGCAACTATCTTCGTATAGAATAGAGGTTTCATCTGAAGTCAATCACAGATGCGTTGCTACTGCTGAATAATACATACGTTGAAACATCTCGGATTAATGTATCTTGCCTTACTTTACCTTTCATACCAAAGCCTAATAATGCTTAATACTGCTGTATTAGACAGAAATAGTTGATCAGTTGTGTTTTGCAGTTAGTCATTAAAAAGGACTGTAAAACCATTAATGCTGCTAAAATTTGCTACAATAGGCGAAGGAGTTAAAAATCTTATAGATATACTTAGAAATAAACCTGCTGTAGAATTTCCATAAATATACTTTTTAAAATATCAGTGTAATAGTATCTTGAGTATCTTTAAAAAATACTATACCTACTTCCGTATTGTAACCTTGACAAAGTTTGTAAAAAAAAAACTAGTATTAAAGTCAGTTATTTAAAAATGTTCCAGGCAAATACAAGCTCCTGAAGACAATCGGCAAGGGCAACTTCGCGAAGGTGAAACTGGCGAAGCATGTCCCCACCGGCAAGGAGGTGGCGATCAAGATCATCGACAAGACTCAACTCAACCCCGGCTCGCTGCAGAAACTGTTCAGAGAGGTTGGTTACTTGTTCATCTGATGGAAGGGGAGAGAAAGATAGGATAATTACTAAAGTTAGAGGGATATATATCGTTACAGAAATTGATCAGATGGTTTGGCTGGCTTTTGATGAGGATGAAAAAAAGATCTATGTGTTTGAGAGAGATATGTCTCTCCGTCCGTCCTATCGGATCAGTATTATCGGACTGACGACCCGGATGGTGCAATGGTTGGTCTTGGGTTCGATTCCCAGCGAGGCGGAAATTTGAATGATGAGTTTAAATTTCCGTTCTTGGTCTGCGTGTGTGTCCTTGTCTTGAGTGTCCATGGCGCCCACGACTCAGGGAATCCTAGTGTAGGGCTGAGTGTGAAGCGTTATTTATTTATTTATTTATTACTGAGACATTGAGTGAACAAAAAAACAGTCAGTATATCCGCCTTAGTTGACTTATGGGCTGTTGACTTATGCATTTCTGACTTATAAATCGTTTTCAACAATAAACAATCGTGTCAATTAAACACACACAGCAATCGATTACCCACAAAACAGAAGCAATCAGAATCAGCAATAAACACTCAACGGGCAGCGCCGCGGAATAAAATCATCATTAATTTGTGCCCTCGACAACAGAATGGACCACTCTTTATTGAACAACCTGTGTAGTATTTATCGCGGCTAGTGATGTGCTGTGACAAGTTCCATAATATCGATATTAATTTTTGGTGTGGTGAGGACGACATACTTATTCGAGGCGTCCTCAAGGGTAGGAACGCATCCGTGGCCGACCTCAGACAGGACTGGGATCTTATCTGGGGTTGATTACAGATGTCCATGGCCGTGGTCACTTACCATCAGGTGGGCAGCATGCTCGTTTGCTACTTCCAAATAAAAAACGAGAAAATATGGAATCAATTCGTCTTTAGTATGTATTTCGACAATAGACTGGATTACAATTTAATGAATGATCTGTATCGTATTTATTGCGGTTAGTGATGTGCGATAATATCGACAATTAAAGGGTCATAAAAAGCTAACAATGGCATAAATTTGTAACAAGTAAAATGTTGAAGATATTATTGTGGATAACCTTATGCGTATACATTAATTATTAATCGTGTCTCATAGTGTATCAGTAACAACGAGACAACGAAAAAATAAAGCTTTGAAAAATATTTTATCTAAATTACTACATTGAATTATTAATTCATTAATAATCTATTAAAATAATAAACCTCTTAAGACAAAATCACAAATTGAAAATATCGTCACTATATATTTAATGGAAAAATATCGATAATGTTTCCCATCCCTAAATAAGGCCGCTATAGCATATAGTCGATTACAATTGCGGCGTTGTAATTGTATTAATTATTTTAATCGCGAATATAAAGTTTGGTGAACTGCCCATTTATTTATCAGTTCACTGTTCGCGAAAATTTAATGGGTTTTCGTTCTAATTATAATTAATACACTGGAAATGTGGTTGCCATTTTGGACTTATTTTTAAACGACTTCCAAAAATGAGGTTTACAATTATTCGTTGGTATCTTTTTTTAAGTTTGTTTGTTTATTTGTTTATTAAATTAAGAAATGTACCAAAGGACTTACTTAAAACTAAGATAAATGTGTATGAACAGTGATATGGCAGTAGAATAAAATTTGCCTTTTTTATATGATCGAAGTAGCAAACGAAAATGGTGTCCACCTGTAGGTATGTGGCCACTGCCGCCCATGGACATCTGTAATCAATTCCAGATAAGATCAAGGTCCTACTTGAGGTTGACCACAGATGCGTTGCTACCCCTGAGAACTGAGTTGGAACGCCTCGGTTAAGTATGTGTCCCTTACCACACCCTTCAGACCAGAACACAACAGTGCTTAACACTGTTGTTACGAGGGAGAAATAGGTGTGTGGGTGGTGCTGCCGGAGTCGAACTAGGATTCTACGACCTTTAGTATCATTTATCGAGACTAAGTAATTCTATTATTAGCGGTCGAATGTTCGTATAGTTGTTAAGTTTAAAAGGTTACCATTACTTTTGAAACTAACTATTAGCATAGGCCCTCCGGTTATTTTAAAACTCTGGTTATAATATCTATTGACGCTAAAGTTCTGTTATAGGATATAATAGAATTTATATTAGATTCCTTTATAACACAGATTAATTACTACTCATTCAAAAGTTTTGTAATTATTTATTAACTAAAACTACAAACTAAATTGTACTAACACAATAAATGTGAAAATATGCAACTTAGGTTCATTTTACTTTTAAGTTTTAAACTGATACATTTTGGTAATGGTTATATCATAATTAGCTTCATATATATAATCATAACGCCTTAAATTGCATGTAAACCTTCCTCTTGAATCACTCTAACGATTAAAAAAACCGCATCAAAATCCGTTGCGTAGTTTTAAAGGTCTAAGCATACATAGGTACAGACAGCAGAAAGTGACTTTGATTTATATCTACTATGTAATACGTACTAGGTACGTATTAAAATTCGAACCCAAATTCGTAGAATTCAAAGTCAAACTAACCAAAACTTCAGTTCTTATCCCATAATTATGTACCCTTCATATCGGTTTCTACGTTAATCTCGTATCAAATGTTCAGTTAGTAGCGCTATCGGCCCAAACGAGGTCGAGATCGGAATACACAATATCGGTTCAACAAAAGCGTTCCTAATAACTAGTTTCCAACTTGAAACTTCACGCCTCCAGTGCAATTTTGAGAATTAAAACGGTTTGTTTGTTTCTATCACCTATCTTTTTATGGTAACGAAGTAGCAAAGAATCCGCCTGATGGTAAGTGACCACCGCTGCTGCTGTGCCAAATACATACATACGATACCTATAACGAAAATGTAATTTAAAAAATATTTGTCTGTCTGTTTGTTTGGCTGAGTTAACCTCCTAAGGGGCTGGACCGATTTTGATGTGATTTTTACTGGATGATAGCTGACAGTTTAAGGCGTAACATAGGCTACTTAAATTTTGGAAAAAGCAAAAGCGCGCTCGCCACGCGCCTGTGGCTGCCGTCACGCGAGAGCTGGATATCGCTTATGCTTAAATATGTATTCCTTTCTACTCTTCTAACGCGGGTGAAATCGCGGGGATCAGCTATTCCAATATAGAATTGAACACCTAACACTTTTAAAGCAAAGCGCAATCTATCACTAAAGGTTTTTCAAAGGTATTTTCTTGTTCATAACCAGGTAGTCATTATCGTTAAGCGTCTTCGATAATACAAGCCACCTAAACGTGCTCCTCTCAGCATGCAGAGACTTATGATACTATTAAACTTAAACAGCTAAATATCCGAGCGAAGAAATTTTGTATTCATGAGTTTTATCCTATCTACCAACATTACAAACATTAATTTTACATTTCTGTATACAGGTGTTGCTACATCGGCCGCAAAAAAAGGGTTTCAGGTTATTGAAATATATTATGTACTACAGTACTAAAGAAGCTACTTCAAACAAAAGTCATGTTCCACTTTTAGTATTATACCTTAAAGCTACTGCAGCGCTAAAACAATACTGATACTGTCAAACATATCCTTTGAAACTGCAGCGCTAGATTTGCTACATTCGAATATAGACTATGAAAACAAAATGGCGCGTGATAATCAGCTGATAATTACTTTTTGTTAAATATTTTCTAATAACGAAAAATCTAGTAAATTACGGATGAAAAGTTATATTTGTGAACATTATCGATTTTTTTAATTATTACTACAGTATGTCAGCAGTTTCAAGGATATTTTATAATATTTTCG
>DWPV01007045.1:0-11009 GCA_018251915.1 Urbanus proteus proteus
GTCCTGGGTTCGATTCCCAGCGAGGCGGAAATTTGAATGATGAGTTTAAATTTCCGTTCTTGGTCTAGGTGTGTGTCTTTGTCTTGTGTGTCCATGGCACCCACGACACATGGAATCCTAGTGTGGGGCTATGAGTGTGAAGCGTTATTTATTTATTTATACATATACGATTTAAGGAACCACGTTACAACAACGCCATCTCACGATAGTTAATGGCAATAAAGTGGATAAACCAATTATTAAAACCTTTACAATTTACGAAATGAAAAGTAACAGAGAGCAGCATTAAAAAATAACAAAATCGAAACGTTTTGCAATAGTCTTACGCCTTCTAACAATAGCAATTTACTCCCGCTAGTGTGTAATTGTGTTCAGTGCACGGAGCATTTGAAACTGATCTTAGCAGCTTCAGCAGGACGTGACCTAGCATGCCACATCCAGGCAGAATTCTACATTCATGATTACAGCAATGTGAGAGCAAATTTTAGTAGCCAGCAGCACTCATAAAACGTTATTTTTCCTGGTTTAACATATATTAAAAGAAAATTTGTATTTAAAACAGAATTAAATAGAGAGGAAATGTTTTCCGTGGTCAAGTTCCAGTTAAATATCGATTTATGTAACAATGCAATAGAAGGTGTACAATTTTATGTTTCAATCAGTACCATCCAACGATGAGTTAGATATACTTTAATAGCATAAAAAGCAGACCTGAAAATCATCACAATATTTTTTTTATTAAGATTGTAAAGACACATTTTTTTAGGTTAAACAAAAACTGAAAAAAAACAGAATCTAAAAATAAAATCCACACATTTTGTGAAAGCCTTACGCCTTATTTACTTGTAGCAGTAGCAATTTACTCCAGCATTTGAAACTGATCTTAGCAGCTAGCGCGACGTGACCTGGCATGCCACATCCAGGCATTCTACATCCACGATTACAGCAATGTCAGAGCAAGTTAAATTAGTACGAAAACGTGTTCTGGTTTTATTATCCGCCGCGGCATTCGTACACCGTAACACTCGTACCCAATAAAATGTTAATACTGTTACTTTCAGATTGCTTTGCGTACAAACGTACTACGTGTCAGAAATCCATCTAGGGATGAACTAAAATAAACTTCGGTTTATTCTGTCTCAATAAATCTCGTTAATATATTCTACTAGAAGCTCACTAGTCTACTACAGTTTTATGAAGTTAAAGTGAAATTGATGTCGCATAATTAATTGCACTACGTTTGTTGTATTGTATTAGTTTTAATTCATTACTTTTATAATAAGTTCTACATACTTATCTTAGTTTAACCATCTTAGTCCTCAGGTGTTGCAACGCATCTGTGGTCAACCTCAGGTAGGACCATAATCTAATCTGGGGTTAATAACAGATGTCCATGACATAGACTACATGCTTGTTTGCTACTTCGATTATATAAAAAAGATACGTTACGGTTTTCATTCCTTATTTAGTCTTCGTACGGAACAAACTTTCAAAATCCTTTCTGAATCCTCATTTACACATGTATAAGGAACTTCGTGCAAAATTGTATGCTACTGAACTCACTGCTTTAACATACATATGCGTTGTCAGTCAGTATTACAGTTTTATTAAGTAGACGCGCAACAACATTCATAAGCACGTACCAAATAAAATGTTGATACTGTTTCTTTCAGATTGCTTTACGTGCAAAAGTTCCTTCTACGTGTCGGAAATATATCAGGAATAAGTGACACAAACTTCTTTCAGTTTCCTGTGTCATTTTATATCAAGTTGTAAAACATATTTCCTGTAATGTAAGATGCGTATCTGCACGTTGTATTATTAGAAAATAATATAATTATTCAGAAATTAACTAAGTCGTACGAACGAAATGCGTCTTTTATTCAGGGTTATAAGTGACAATAAAATATAGTTACTGTACGTTGTAGGTAGGTACATATTGAACAGGCTGTTGTCACTTACATACTACAATGCAACTTACAAATGAAACTAAAATAGATTCTGGACGTACTTTACTTCTATTTAGTGCAATACTAGTTGATCGCCGCGGTTTCATCCGCGTTTAAAAGGTAAAAAGCAATTCATATTTAAACATAACTGTAATTCCTCTCTCCCGCGAGTGGGCTCACATGCGCATGGAGCACGCGCTAATATTTTTTTCAAATATTAAAGTAACTTACACATTGAGCTATTTTCGAGTGAAAGTCCCCTGAAAATCGGTCCAGCTGTTAAGAAGATTACCTCAGCCAAACAGATAGACAGACAGCCGAAAAAAAACCATTAGGTATCGTGTATACTTTTATAATTGCATTGAGTAAAAAGCTGTTATTTTGAAATCACAAACAGACACTTCAATATGATCATCCCATATATATTTTATGCACGTGATATAATCTAGATA
The DNA here is from genome assembly GCA_018251915.1 of Urbanus proteus proteus. NCBI lineage: Eukaryota > Metazoa > Arthropoda > Insecta > Lepidoptera > Hesperiidae > Urbanus > Urbanus proteus. The sequence goes on from DWPV01007045.1 coordinate 2,402, forward strand.
AAGATCAATTTTATACTGTATGTTTTCGATATCTTTATTTTGTAAGTTTAATATTACTCGTGAGTACAAGTAAATATCGCCAGGAAGTCGCAATTGTGTTTCAAACTTTGAGAAACTATGGTGAGTTCTTATTTTCCTATTTCCTTTGTTTTTGCTTTTTAGTGAAATTCTTGTGAACTAATTCTGACCTAGTTTCATGTAGCATACAAACTTTGTTATTAACCGTAATTCTGAATTAAGGAAGATCATTCAAATAAAAGATTTAATTAATCCCTATTAACCTCTTGAAGTCAACTTCTGAACATTTGTTTCCTCGAATAGAGGTTTTTGCTAATAAGTGATTATACCTATGACGTTCACAACTCCACTGTACCTTCCAAAAATCAGTTCAAGCATTGCAAAAAAGATTAAGGTAATCATTAATTCATACATAATTTAACGGATTTACAAGTGAAGTTCAGTCAGTGTATAACTCAAATTATATACAATCTATTTGACTATATAATTTAGACCAGGTCAGGTATGCCTTAATTATCTACAACAATAATAAAAACATGTTTAATTTTTACGACAGGATAAATAAACAATGAAAAAGCAAGTATTATTTAATAACTTTCCGGATTACGAAACCGGAAGGATTTCATACAATTGAATAAATATATCAACGTTAAACAACGCTGAAATTTTAAACAAATAATTTATACAAATTAAATAAAATTAAATTGTATTCGTTTAACGATGATTCCGCAATTGCTCATTTCCGTTTTGAAAGCACCACATGTGCATAAAGAGTGTGAGGTAACGATAAAATAGACTCACAACCGTGTAGACTTCTAAAGCTGTACAACTTTTATTAATTACTCTTCTTTTTTGGTCATTCAAAACAATGGTATATAACATTTGCGCAATATTTGTACTTTATAATGTCAGTATTTTCGCCACTAGTTCTTATTATACGATGTAATAAATATTATCTTGTAATAAATAAATAATTATGACGCTTAAGGTAAAATCAAGTTTATGCTTAAAATAAGCAGTAATACTGGTGAATACTGTAAATCTACAGCTCTAATTTTTTTCTTGTTTGATCAACAGAACTGCAATCGCGTAGCTTTTTGTGAGTAATATATTATGGAAAAATTTGCAGTCTATTTAATAACTACGTCCATGACCATTATATTTTATTATTTTATATATATCTTACTTATATTTCCGGTGACATAAAATAATATTATCCAATGAAATTAATATAAAATACATTTTTGTGCCATTATTTTACAAACTAGCATTATTTTCTCTACTTTATCTGTTTATAATATACTAGTAAAATAGAGGGGGCCTAATAACCGCTCTTTAATAAATATTGTATGGGTTTGGACTGTTTTCATCTAAACTTTGACCAGAATTTGACAAACTTTAATAATTTCTATTACCATAAATGTAACTATCCAGTACTCTAACATTTAAGTATCCACCGTGTAAGTTAAATTGACTCAGCATACTGTTAAATTAGAGCAACAGTTTTAGACTAGTTTGATAGTCATCGTAATCTTTCTATAGTGCTCTCAAAGGCCATACCTGCATGAGTTTGTATTGTTGCATTGTAACGTATGTTGCTAATTAGACCAACATTGTAACTCGTCCAATTAAAGTCTTTCGTAGGTAACTGCGGGAACTATATTGCCATTGTTAAACTGGTGGAATTATCACAAACTACTGTAAATACTGTAAGCTTAGGTTGGAATTTAATTAAACGTTACAGTTACATTTTAGGCAAGTACTTAACGATTGTGAAGGTTTAGTTTCTATTATTTTAAATGGGAATTTTATAACATGTGCCGATAAATTCTGGGGTTGAATGTCTTATGACGCCGACTTCCTAAGTATGGTGACAGGTTTGAATTAGACATTCAGGCATTTTTTTAAGAGATTAGCATGTAATAAACTGTTTTATCACCGACAAATATTTATTTAACATTCAATTTAAATATTTTAAAAATAAAAAATGGAATAAAAGGGAGGTTAGTTAAATCTATTTTGATGTAAAAGTTCTGTTCATATTAGTTTAGTAATTAATAAAATCTGAAAATAAATCATAGATATCGTAATTTAGCAAAGCACTCCATGAATCCACCCATCGTAATTGGTCATTGCGGCGTACAATGGCCTAAACTCCTATTACGCTGAGAGGGAATCCGTGCTCATCGGTGGGAAAAATGGCTTTGATGACATTTATATATTTTTAATGCTTAATTTTAGTCACACTTGTCGATAGTAGAAGTACATTCAAAGTGATATCAACTACATTATTACTGTTAGTTCAATTGCGGCACTAACTCAGTAGAATATAACAGGTGCGCGAGAAGCGACTTTGCGGGTGCGAGAATGCAATTATTATTTCCTTAGTGAGTTCACGTTCCACTTAATATGTGAGGATGGGGAGATATGATATTAATATGAGGGTATAAGATAATTATGACTGCTTTATTACTAAGATATGTTATTCCTTTGAAGTATTAAATCGGTTTGTGGTAAATTGTTCTGGGTTTGAATCCTGTATGGACAAATATTTAAATGAAGAATGTTTTTATTTTGGGTACAGGCACGATGTTGCAAAAGTTTTAATTGGTTAATGAATGTGGTAAAACGTTTTAATATTGTTTTTTTTTTCTATTTTGACTTCATAATTATTTATACATTTTGATGTGAGTGAATATTTATTTTATTGATACCACGTAAACTTTATTGACTCTGCTATCTGTAAAGTATAGAAATAAAAAAATAAGTGAAGTATTGAAATAAGCATATTCAAATTAGTAACATAGTAAAATTTATTTTAATATTTCAATTTATGTCTTCTGCAGACACAAACACTCTAATTATGTGACCTACGACAATTTCTGCTGCTTTCCTTTATATTATGCACCTTATTATTTTCTCTGCACAGGTCAGTTATTAAGTATTATCTCTTCGTAGTAATTTTCCCAGTCTCTTCTTAATTACTTCTTATAGAGCATCTGATTAACGCTTTGATATAGTAAATCCAAGTTATTTCTAAGTAGATGATAATTTATTTTCCTATCGTAATAAAAACCAGACTGTGCCAAGACTTATAACGGAATATAAGCTTTATCAACGGCATATTATTAAGCAATCTGATTAAGTCATAATATCTATAACAAAATAAGCGACGAGCTCTATTTGTTAGGAACATATTCACTTATTACGAGCCTCCAGGCAGTTATAAATAGATGAGGAATAGAATCCGCATAGCGACGTCCTTATAAGGGGCCAGAATTGCCGGAAGGGTATCGATGATAATTCATATTTACGCCAAATACTTATAGAGGGTTCTTTTATATACAAGCATGTTCTAGGCAAAACGTTCGCTTCTTAACTTTTATAACATTTCATTTTCATTTTTTTGACAACTTAACTCGGTTTAATATAACATGAGGCAAACTGAAAAGTGATTTCTATTCTGTCTATTATATTTGTTTTGCATAAAAGTACAATAATAATAAATAGGTATGGTTGACAATCAGAATAATTATTATGTTAGTATGAAAACAAGCGCGCATGGCCCTGTTTGCGTAGATCTCAATCTATCTATAAAGTTAAGTAACATCGGGCGCGGTCGATAGATGGATGGGTGACCACTAGTGGTTAAACTGTCGGTCCCGGTTGTCATCTTTGGGTAGCAGTCGTTAAACTTTGTCGGGGCCTTATGGGCGGTTTTTAAACATTCGACACGGATTGGCCACTAACCCGTATCCCCTCCAGAAACACGCATTGGAGCAGCGTGGTGGAGTACACTCCAAGTCTCTCAGTTGTGAGAGAAAACCCGTGCTCAGCAGTGAGATATAAAAGGGTTGCGACAAAAAACAAATTAATATTCAAAAATCGTTTCTTACATCTTCTACATTATATGCAAACTAGACCAATAACAGCAGAGTAATTGCTCCAGTTGTGGGTAATAAATAACGTTATCCATATAAACGTACCCATAAACAAGTTAACCGACTGATATAGCTTTGCCTCCGCCGCATTCAAACGAGTATCATTATTGCTACGCTACTAGAATAGGTATTAAGTATTTATGAGATTCGTCACTTTGAGTGTGAGGATCTATTTTACAATTTTTTGTTTATACAAAACACTTATGTGTTATGATATCAACTTTTGCATTATAATACATGGTAAGGCTTGTTATATAATATTTAGCTGTTACCCGTGATTTAAGGGGATTCCTCTTATTGGAAGTATCAAAAATTCTTAATAAGTGCCTAGTATGAAATACATAGTCCTTCATAAAACGAACTGCAATTGAACTGAAAAGTAGAACACTCCGTGGTTCAACTATACCAGTATCTAAATATTTTAGCCCTACAACTACGGTATAAACTAATGTTAACGTCTTATTACAAAGATTTTATTTTCACTTTTCAATGAATAAACGGGATCAACATTATATCTAAGGTCGGTTTCCAATAGAATTCTTGTCGTATTTAAATCCCGAAACAAATAAATTTTCGCAATGAATTTTATATTATTATTTCGGCAAATCATTTTTTCTTCTTTTGAGAGCCAGCACTATTGCGTCATGTGAGACATACGTAATTTTGTAAAAAAAAACACTATAGACCTCTAACAATTGATAAATAATTTGATTTTACCTCAATTCCATCATAGTTATGATTAAAAGTCAGGTACGTTAGAAAACATACCCAGAATCCTGATTTAGAGCATTTAGTTTGCTCCATTAGCCTCCAACAAAAGGGGTTCTGCACTAGCCTTTAATTTTGACCTAGACTGTTCGTTGGAGGTTGAAGCATTGATTAATCTTCCAAAGCTAAAGCAATTCCGTTATTTCATAATTAAGGTTTTCAGTTTTTTGTATAAGCTCACAAATATTTACATCAAATTAATGTTTGAGGATAGGTATTATCTGATTCACCGCACCTTATATTTCTTATCCTATATTACCTGTGAAAAAAGTAAATCATAAAGATGTTCGAACCAAATTCCTACTTTATTTCTTAAAAAAAAAAACAACATAACCGAAATCAACCATTAGACGTATCTTCTGAAACTTTGTAATGTAACCATTAACGGTCACCCATTCAACTTCAAACCACTACCAGAATTGCTTAAGTCTAGGTTACGACCTATATAAACCTCAGGGCTATGTATGCTTAATCATATAAATAGGTAATATTACGAGAACATGGTTACGACATCTCTGCCGTAGTAGTTATGTGCATGAAATCAGAAAATAGTCGTGATACTCACCAAGTACAGTCCCACTGTTGGGCGCGAATCTCCTCCCAGAGTGAGAGGACGTTTAAATCATAGTCCACAATGCGAATTGGTAGACACACACCTTTGAAAACTTTTGAAAACAAACCTCAGACGTGCAGGTTTCCTCACGATGTTTTCCTTTACCTTTAGAAAAAGTGGTAATAAATTTCTTACATGCACATACTTCAAAAAATCATAGGGTGCATGAGATTTTATCACGGACCACCTCGGCCTCTTAAGCGACCGAATTTCAACCAAAACTATCAATTAAAATATCTCAAAATAGTATGTTTCGTTAATTATTATGTTTCCATTTCTATGAGTATCATTCCAATAATTCGGTATGATGGAACTTGCAGCAAAAAGTATAAATTACGAGCACAGAAGGTATTAATTGGACCGCTTTTCAGAAGTGCAATAAAAAGTGCGAAAACGAGAGCGATTTCTACCAAGCAATTAAAATCTCATCAAAAACATAAATGTAATAACAGAAGCCAATGTTGTCAATATCATAGCCCGCACTATCAAAAAGTTATCAGACAGTTAGAAGAAGCCTAGCATATCCCTACTCACCCTACAAGCACTAACTTCATAAATTCATGTGTTGTGTTGTGTTATGTTGTGTTGTGTTGTGCTGTGCTGTGCTGCGCTGCGCTGCACTGTGCTGTACTGTGTTGTGTTGTATGGATTCTAACTTATTAAGGGGTTATAAGTGGCTCTAAATGTTCATGTAAATATACACATGGTCCGGTTTCAAACATTGGCTTTGAAACACGACCGTGTTTCTAGATCACAAAGGTAAATTTACATATTTTCATTAGCATATAATTTCAAGCTTCGTTTCACTTATTATCGAATTATTCTAGCAAAGATTGATTAATTATATTGCAGGAACTAATTTAACCTTCGTCTGATAGTATTGTTGTGTTTTTCTGCTTTTAGCATCAGTGCAGCTGCAGGGTCTGATCTAAATACGTAATAAAGCAAATTGACTTTCAAGGCGTTTCAGTCATTATTTAGTGATTATATTTCATGTCCTACTTGCTTGCTACTTAAATAAAAATACGCGGAAAGTATATATAACTACCTTTTTATTCATTTTATACCTTAAGCTACAAATAGCTTATTCAATTTGATGTTACATTAGATATAAATAGCGGTACGTTGTCCTCTTACTACAATGCGCCCTTTTCATCCTTTATATCTAGAAAGCTAATTATCCGTCTGAGTAAGTTTAATAAGTATGCGATAACAATAGCAAAGCTTGCCCGTTCTAAGGCACACTAATTTAAAAAAGTAAATATAATTCTTTTGAGTTAAAAGTTTTATTTATTTTATAAATTGACACAAAGCAATGATGATTGCGTAGTCATGAACTCATGAATGTTTTTAGAGTAGTATATTTTCTGGACTTTTATGATAGGTACATTACAATTTTTTACTTTTGATTTTTTTTCACTTACCAACACAAAAAAAATCTGAAATAAAATATTTACATGAATTTTCAAAGGTTTAGGTACATATATGTAGATTTTTAAATAAAAAATATAATAAACATTTCAAAATTATATTCCTATTCAAATAATAAACCTACAAAGTTGTACCAGTACCTTGTTATTTTTATAGCATTATGAATACTCAGTACTAAATTTTTCCCAGTGTTGTTGGTGCAAGAGTTACTTTGGACTTAGGGTATATGTTAAAGGTCACAAAAATTCAACCAGCATGGTATTCCGGTATCGAAGGAGAGCTGATACAGGTAATTTATTTTCGCCGGAAAATTCGCATTAATGTCAGGGAGGCAGGCAATTTATCTTTACGTAATTCGCGTAAAACGCTTATTGGCTGTCGTAGCTCACACGAAGATAACATGATTTATTTCTAGCCACCTATATAGAACATATTAACAGGTAATATTAACGTTCTCCTAATTTCCCTTCGATCTTATGTGTAAATTTATTCATTTATGCGGGCCGTTATGTTTTATGAACTTTACTGATATAAATACGCTGGCTGCTTTCCAAGAAATATAATAATTTACGAAAATTCTACTTATTTTATTGCCCGCATGAATGATGAACATGACATATTCCTTTACATACTTTCACTTATTGCTTAGCGCTTTCATCATTTACGAGTTAATCTCAGGAAATTCATAATTTGTTTGTTAAATTTGTTAATGTTAAGTTGGTTAATGTTTGTTGAATTTTAACAAATATAATTAAGCGTGTATGTTAATGATTTTTACAATTAAGAAACGAAACTACAATAGGTCTAAAATAAAGTACCTCATTATTAATCATGCATATTATATAACATAACAGAAACATAAATAAAAGTATTATATTATATTCAAAATAGGATTTGAAAGAAAAACTGATTCCCAGTCAGTTACGGTACGAGAAAATTCGTACCGCCTTATTAAGTCGACGCGGTTTTAAAATGTTAAGTCAAAGCTTAAGATTAATTATTCTCAAGTCACTTTGATAAGGCTCTTTGTGCAAGTTTGACAATTACAAGTTCAATGTTAATTTTATTCAGGCTTTAAAATTAATAAAGCGAAAGGTTAGGCGGTGTTTTTCTTACTTAAATGCCCATGAAGAAAGGTTTATCAGGTATGTGTTTATAAGCACAAATTTTATGTGAATTAATGTGTTATCTCGTGAAGCCTAAACGGCTTGACGGTTTTTGAAGTATTGGATGTCGTTAGACTTGTCTTTTTATCTTTGGTACCATAGACTATACTATACACGCCAAGTGCACAATGTAAGAAATAATTGAGAAATAATATTTCGATTTAGAAATAATATTACGACTAATAAAATACAATGAGTATATAAATTATATGAATGTGTAATTATTATAAATTGCAATGTCCGTTTGTTTGTCTGTAACGCCTTCACGCCTCAACTACTCAGCCGATCATTATGAAATTTTGTACACGTATCGCCAGGGGTTCAGAATAATACATAATATACGAAAATCTTGAAAAAGATACTACTCCCGAGGGACAGAAATATAACTTTTATAATTACAATTTACCTACTTTTATACCTACGCCCTCTTATTATGAGTTAATTGCATTTGTATTACACCTAAAGCATATGATTCTAACTATTATATTGTGACGATTATAAGCTAATATACCTACATTATACATGTACACATTAGTGCGAGCTAAACCGTGGGTAAAAACTAGTATTACATAAATAACATCTAGTGCTAAATAGTAATAACTTTTAACAAAAAAATAAAACCGACTTCCTAGTCACAAAAAAGTAAAAAATAATTTAAATCAATTTTCAGG
>DWPV01007046.1:0-11008 GCA_018251915.1 Urbanus proteus proteus
TAACACTGCTGTTATAAGGCAGAGATAGGTGTGGCGGTAGTACCGCCAAAGTCGAACTACATAGAGTTCTACCACGGTTTTTATAATATATATGGATTCCCACATTTGATATTTTGTGAGAGAATAGAAATATCTGAATTAATACCTTAGGATAAACAAAATCAGTTTGAGAAACACCATTAAATTTGTTTTGTCACGTAACGAAACGACGTGGAGCTGATAGTCCAATGTATGCTTCGTTTCACTCCATTAGCGGTTGCGTAGCCCCAAACGTAAACTAAATGTTTCACAACCAACGATTGAATGAAACGAATAGCGGGTAAAGCTTTACATCTGCTGACTTTCGACGCGCCGTGGCGGACAAAATCAATAATTTCTATACAATATTTTGACAGGTTCAACCCGTGCTTGTGGTTACGGTACTTATAAATATATTTATACAGTTTATAAGAGAAAAAAAAATCTTATTTTTAAGTATGATTATTAGAATAGCTAAACTAAAGTCACAAACGAAGTCGTTACAAAACCTTTAAAATTACTTCAAATTTTTAATGTACATCCTTTTGTGCATACCTTGGTCCAAAATTTACACACCTTTTGAGGTATACGAATACATACTTAGCTAAAGAGATTATGATAATGTAAAACCTTATTATATGCCCAACGTTGGGACAAAATGGATTGAAGATTAGGACTTCCTCGCATGCCTCCGTTACTCGCTTGCGATGCAACAAACACCTTACCGCTATCGAGACTGCTTTGATACGGTACGAATGCGTAATTCACACTTTAGCGCGGCGGCAGTTTGAAAATATCACGCAAGCAGGGGCTAAGTTTTCTAAATAACAAATGGTGTCGACGACGGACGTATCGCCCTTGACGTAAACCCTGAAATACGCTGTCTTGGTGATTTTAAAACAACGCAAAATATTCCCATTAAATTAACCTGATTGGACTTTTTTCTTTTAAAAAATTACGCTTTCTTCACTAGAGCAGCTCTAGAGTATATTTTTTCTGTGTCATGGGTAGGTATGAGGTACAATGAACTTACACGAGACGAATATATAACACGAACACACAGCTCCAGAACAGAAATCACTCAAATATCTGTCTAGCTTGGGATCGAACCCGAAACCCGGTCGGAAAGACCGGTGTAGTGACTGCTTGCCACGCGGGTATGATTAGATTAAATAAGTAACGAGTGTATAACTACGTATAGTTCTGTTATTTCATTTTATTTTGTAATCAAGCATTGTTTTATATCAACAAAGTGAAAATGAAGTGCTTCTCTGAATACCAGAATTTGAATGGGGAACCTGAATAGAACTGTTGAAACATTAAAATTTATAGTTACGTTATTCTATTGTTACGTTGGTTTATAACACAAATGTATTCGGTAAAGCTGCTTTACTAAGAGTTTAGATTTAAGATTATCTAGATAGTGATTACACAAAAGTCAATAACATCTTCGAATGGAAATAAGGGATCAAAAAAAGGTATGTTGTCCTTGACTTGTAGGATTAGTCGGTGTAGTTAAGTCATAGATAATGTAGATGATTTGTCCTGTTTCCAAATAACTTATTATCAGTCTGCATATTAATTTATTACATCTTAAAATTATTAGTATTAAATATATTGTGTATATATAAGACACCATTTACGTTGTCAAAGGGTTGCCAAAATAACAAACATTAAAATACGTCACAGAAATATAAGTAAAACAATATGATTCCTATTTGTTAAATATGCGAAAGCGTAATAAAAAAGGATTCCAGTTCACATAATGTTAAAAAAGGAATGAAAATTATATTTCTAAAAGCTACTGTTTAAATATTTACAGAAAATTACAGACAAAATGGTCCACGTTTGACCATTATGACGAGTATTCTACTTTTTTTTAAGATAATGAGCAAAACAATTTATGAATTAATGTCCGGTCTGGTGTAAATATTTTTCCCAAACTATTATGAAATTGGTGTACAAATTGATAATATTACTCTTACTAAAGATTAAGGCAAAGACTTAATTGAAGTCAAGTTAAATTTACATACATAATATAAAAAGGTAACCAGACCACTATGCAGTGAGTGGTATCCTTAAGTTTAGTAATTAATTAGTAAAGAAATGAGCTGTACAGTACAGTAAATTCTGTTATCAAAATTAAGTTGAACGACCGCCGTGGTAGAGCTGTCACCATATCGGTCTGACGCGCAATGGGTCCCGGGTTCGATTCCCGGCCAGACAGATATCTGAATGATGAGTTTAGATTTCTGTTCTGGGTCTGGGTGTATGTGTATTTGTCTTTGTGTGGCACCCACGAAACAGCAGAAAATCCTACTGTGGGGCTACGAGTGTAGAAAGCGCCTTTTAAAAAAAATCTGACTAGTGTTGTACCAGTTATGGTAAAATATCTCGTGATATCTTTCCAGCGATGCTATTTTTTAATGATTCCCTTTTTCCGATAAGAGTGCACCTAATCGAAATCACGGTGCAGAATTTTCCTAAACTTTTGCGCGCTAAAACATTACTTCCATAAAAGTTACCTTACCCTGTATAAGCCTTCTGTTAAAAGTTAGGGTAAGATTACCCCGGATTTTTAGGGATATTTCGAGTGCCCTAAATCGTACTTTTTATGCCCCTCGCCAGAAAATAGCTTGGGATTGGAGATTCAAAACTGTTTTCCTTGCCAAATTATTATTAACTTAGCATAAAAATAATCATGTACATAGTAAATTGTATCTGTAATGTTATGTTTATAAGTCATATGGTTAATTGAAGATGGACATATTAACCATAATAATAACATAATGAATAAACGATGAAGAAAAATAAAGAAAATATGTGCTAGTTTAGTTGGAATATATAATTTCGGCCTCTTGTATCGAATATACATGTACCAAGTTCAACTCCCTGTTACGATCCTTTTTCACATAATATGTGTTTTAAAAATCTTTTTTGACATACTTTAATGGCGAGGAAAACATCTTATAGACGTCTGCATACCTCAAAGTTCTCTCAAAACAGTTTTCAAAGTACTCTACTTAAATACTTCTACTTAAATAAACTCTACCAATTGCCACTTAATACGAATGTCAGTAACGTGTTTAAATAATCAAGATTACGTAAATTTATAACATTTTCATTGTTTTTACAATATACATCTATTTTGCTTATTTCGGTACTTTTTTCTTTCGCTTAACTTGTTCATACAAAGTACATTCGAAATGTATTTAAAATCATCTTTTTCCTCAACTCAACTTCTAATTACTACGATACTTAATAAGTGTGGGATTTGGTCATCAAAAGACGGAATTCCTAAAACTTCAAATCGTAACACAAATCAACATTTATACAGGCCGTAAATAAATATTTAAGCTCGTCAAGCCTATCTGGAGAGAGATTAAAATAATCAAGAACATTAATTACGATAACATTTTGAATATTCTAGCAGCGTATCGATATTGATAAAATCTGAAAATAAATAACTATTTACATAAACTTACAATCTTTACACACGAAAGTTCTTTGACTACTTCCTAAATTGTAATTGGGGTTACGGTCAGGCGATTATCTTATCTATTTTATACGCCATAAAGCCTATATTATGTTTGTTTTGATACTGTACAAATCAGAAATAAGAGTTTTATCTTAAAAAATAGATAACAGATGAACAATCGTTGGTTACAGTAATATAGCGCTGCTGTGTGGATTGGCCAGTGGCCGTATCTGATGTTATTGATAAATTGGTATCGATATATCAAATATCTGATGGATCAATCATGATAAGTAGATGTTAAAATTAGGCAAAGAATTTAGATCATTTATCATTTATTATCGCATTGATTGATAAATAAGCACTAGATGAAATACATCTCAAGTTTTATCTTAAAACAATATTCTTAAAAATAATAGAATATATTTCTTAATTTGAATTAATGAATTTAATCCTGAGGGGTTAATGTCTAGTTGTCCCAATAAATAAGGAAGGGAACAGTAGGGAGTAGGTAACTGGAATTGATAACTTGATATTTCAGTGTATTTTTTATATCTTTTCTAAAGATATTTAGGTACACGTTAATTATATAACGACTATTATGTTAGTCTATTATAACATTGAAGAAGGAATTGTTAATAAAATCCATAGTAAACAATTAATTTTTGATTACTTACATTTTGTTCTAATTGGGGACTTGCAATAGTTTTCGTAATATCAGATATTTGTATAATGAGTACGTTACACATTGACACATGATTACCATATTTCATCCTAATTTTACAATATCGATATCACTCACTCCACTGACCAATCCACAACGATCCAAGTACAACGACCGTTGCCCGTGGGTGGTCGCATCGCTTTGGTCGCCGTGTTTTACCAAGACATGTACCTGTGACATCGGTATAATAATTGCTAGATTTATATCTTGGAATATACCCCGATATCCCCAATTCTATGCAAAGATACTTCAAGATATTTGTGTTATAAATATACGCCGATATCCTTAATTCTTTGCAAAGATACTTCAACATATTTGTGTTAAACAGTATAGTATAATATTTGCGTACTAGGCGTGAATAAGTCGAAAATGGTAATTTTTCAGAACCATTTCAAACTTTGATTTTTATCTGTAAATCGTTGTTTTATGTTTTTAAATACTTTCATATTGCAACATCATTATTTTAGTTGGAATTTTCGGGTAACATAAGCATATATTTTTAATTAATTTACTGTACTTGGACAGACCTAATGTAGGATGAAGAAAATGCAAATCGACTTATCAACATATTCACACTTGGTACGGATTTAATAGCAAAGGAACATACAGTCCACCTGATAAGTGACCACTGCCGCCCATGAACATCTGCATTGAACCCCAGATAAGGTTGAAATGATTAAACTCAGAGCTTGGCCCTAGTGTGAGAGTTGGATCGCCCGGATGAGAATGTCCATACGACATCCTAGCATTTCGAATTCGAACTTCAAAACCCCTGAATGAATTTCCGAAATCCATTATATGGATATTCCATTCCATAATCTATATAATGGTTTAAAATGTAGACTATCACTTAACTGAATTTGGAAATTGATTAATATACATTTTATTATTTTCTAAATACAAAATCCTCCTATCATCCATTACCGTGTCTATTCAACGAACACAAAAGTACAACCGCCTTCCAAAATATAAAGCGCCTATTCTCAAAGCTCGTACCTGTGAAATTGGCGTATCTAATCGATTTATAATAACTCCCTAATATCATTACTGGTAATAAGGGTACTAACGTAGTGTAGTGATATATAACGGAATATTGTTATGGATATCCCATTAGAAATTATGTGAAAATATAGTGTAGTAATATATAACGGAAGATCATTATAAATATCTCACTAGAAATATTTGACGCGGATGGTGAGCTGGTTATATACCGGTCGGACATGCAGTGGGTCCCGGGTTCGATTCCCAGCCTGAATGATTAATTTAGACTTCTATTCTGGTTGTGTATTCATCTATGTATATAATCATAACACCCAGGATACTTAATAAAATCTTACTGTGCGGCTATACGTGTAATAAGTTAATAACAAATAATTATGCTTAAATACAATAATGCCTCTAACAGACATAAAAAGAAGAATGTTTTTACAGCTCGTAAAGATCCGATGAGATTTGACGACTCCTATCTGATTGCTAGTCCGGTGTTGTCAAAGGGTGGCCACCTATCCTACTCTTAACCACGCGATATAGCCTTTGGCTTCGGTCACGAATTTCACAATAATTCACGTAAATTAGTCCTTTAGAATCATATAACAAAAGTATGATGGAAGTGAAAATACCTCAGGCACATTCACATTTTTGTACAACAGAAGTCATTGGTATTTCTAAACGAAATCATAGTCATATCCACACAACATCCACCATACGTTATTAAAAAACGTTCAGAAATAATGCGTGCCGCATCCCTACCGCAAAATATGATGGATCTGATACGGTATTGTGCTCAGACAAATATTAATAGAGATATTTCGATAAGTGGCCACGCAATACAAACCGAACTTCAACGTAATCGTACTTCATAATAGCCATCGTAGAGGAAACCGTACATCAAAATTATATTATTATAATCGTGAGAGACTTTATTATATTAATGTGCATAACGCTTAAGGTAGTTCACATGGCTTCCGCTCGATGGAGATAAACACGCGATTCAAACGCTTAATACGATAATTGAGGATTTACTAACAAGAACTTAACGCTAGTTAAACTCTGATCAAATGTAATAAGCTACAATAAAAAAATAACGTATTTAATTATTGTTTTTTTTTCGTTTTATGTAATAATTTTATAAATACCACGATGCAAAATATATGCGTGAAGGAAGAAAAATTGTGGATATGCTAATAATTGGTTCTATAAGAATATTATGCTAGTTATTTTTATTTATTTTATCAAGGTTAATTTTTAACTTGTGATATTTATTAGCTTTCCTTTACTTCAGTCGCGTCGATTCCGGAAAATTGCACGGTGCGATATTTGTGTAAAGATAACATTAATGTTAAAACATATATTATTAATTGTGTCATACTACGTGCTAAAAATAAAATCAGTAGCGCATGTTTTCAAGATAAAACACGACAAAGCGCTTAAACTAAAAAATAATAAGATTTGTTAATAATGTATATTGCCATATTTTTATTATAATGTCATCGATGTTCATAATAATTGTCTACATCTATTTTTATCCTATTATCTATAAATCATGTCTAACCATCGTTTTCTTTCTCCAGGCACAAGCGAAAAGTGAACAACCTTCTCCCATCGAAGTCGTCTGCACCGAACCAGAGCTCAGGGTCACAGCGTAGGGCGCCGCCACCAGCTCCGCTGTACGAGGACCTGCAAGACCTGCCCAGGAGACCACCGCTGCCCCATAGACCTGAGATGGAACCACAATTAGAGGTAAGTTCTAAAAAACATTAAATCCACCTACTCCAATGCAATGTTTCAAGGAACTGTTTGTTTAGATTTAATTCCCTCTTAGTCTGTAGAGGCTACAAATAAAACTTTACTAAATACCGTTACTGTTGATAAATAAACTAAAACATTACTAAATTATGTAGTAAAACTATCTCAAATAGATATTTACTTTTTAGTCATATTCTAACGTAACATGAGTCATAATTCATTTTCTAAAAAATAATATCGACAAATCGCAACGGGATATCGACAATCAGCAGGTTCTAACCGATACTTCCTCCTTTCCAGATGGTTGAAACAAAGAGACCAAACTGTCAAGGACGAGTGTTCGTGTGTGGCGCTGGCGGCTCCTGGAGAGGTGGCAACAGCTGCGGGGGTGACACGTGTGGCGCTCCCCTCTATGAAGAACTGCCACATCGATCCGACGACTCAATTCACAGTGACGACCACTTCGCCGAAGACGAGTTGAGCCTCGTCGGAGAAGCGGCGCCCTGTCGAACTTGCTCAAGACCTCCCGCTCCACAGTCCTTACCTCACAGACAAAGACATCAGCGGTTGGATCGAAGACCGAAGTCTTTGGAAAGACGACGGGGGCAACACCGCGTTCCTCGCCACGTTCACCCACCAGACCCTTCCGAGTTCCATGAAGGCGTACTTTTAGATGCGTTATTAAGATTATACCCCCAAGTTGGAACCGTTGGAGCCAGGCCGTCAGGTCCCATGCCTATGGGAGGCGGAGCGTGGCCCGGCGGTGATTTGCCTGGGATGGGCTGCTGGAGAGGACCAAGGGCGTCTCCAAAACCCCCGAGTGGAGACTCCTCTTTTGGTTCCGACTCAGGATACAGCAATAACACGTGTGGAACCTGTGGCACAAGGGCGTCATCAAGGCATCGTTTATCAGCGGAGATTCCAATGTCATGAACGCTGGAAATGAAGTGAGTGGACTTAAGTGATGGTCCTGTGCCATAACTGTTGCGTGATAACGATGAAGTGTATGGAAGCATTTATTAGTTTACGGCCTACTTTCCACTGATATTCAGTATGGCCTTTGCCTTCTTCTATTAAAGTTCGATCACTGTCAAGTTGAAGACTAATCCTCGTAGTTCTATATTTCTACTGATATGTACAAAAGAGCCTAGGTAGAGGATTTCTCCTATTTAGAATTATTGATCATCTCATAATTTTTGTAAACAGCATTTTTTGGCTGTATAAGTAATACGAAGTTCTAAACTATTAGACAATTTTGTACAAAATTCTCGTGACCATAATTATAGGTTAGTATATAGCGGTTTTGTCCTAGTAAGTTATCTCGAAACTAGTCCTAAAATTATTACGATCAACAATCAAATTATTAATACTATTGATTTCCTGTAAAAATCATTAAGGTTTGTAAATTGGTTCGGTTAAACTGTAGATATTGTAAAAATTAGGTAATCGATTCAAATTAGGTTAGTAAGTCGAATTTTATAATCATATCACATTAAACTTAACCGCATTGCATTTAAAATAATATCACATTTTTCTTTTCTTTCTACTTGTATCTTTTATCACTGGTGCTAGAAATTATGTTTTCTTAAAAAATATTTTCCTATTCTAATTTATATTTTGACTTAAATTTATATTTCTTTCTTCTATTTCTTCGCTTTAAAATTTTTATCATGATAAAATATTGAAAGAATTGTTCCATAAATAGAATGAATATTATTTAGAAAAAATGTAGTACTTCAGTTAGGATTTTTTCAATTTCTGTTCATATCTCTGTCTAACGCTCAATTATACTAGTATTTTATGGATACAAAATAAACATATATAAATATTACTGATATACATTATTAGTAAACTTTTATTTTCGACAAAATGTCACAAAAATCGCACATAGATCAATAATGTTATTTAAAACATGGATTAAATATATTTGGTTGTCAAAAAATTGTTCTTGTTTTCTGTTTTGTATTTATAATTAAGTGATATTTATTTTTTTAATATTGTTTTTGCATTGTATATTTTCGGTTGCATCGCTATTGTAATTAAATGAGCCGGATCGGTTCAGTTTATAAATTATGAGAAGCACAATAAAATGAAGAATAAATACATTTTTAAAATACTGTCTTTTAATTTATTTTAACTAGCTTTTTCCTGCGGCTATGTACTCATTAAATTATATATAAACCTGCCTCTTGAATCACTCTATTAAAAAATCCGCGTCACAATCCATTGCGTAGTTTTAAAGATCTAAGCACACATAGATAGCGGAAAGCAATTTTATTTTATACTTACTATTTAGTAACCTAATTATTACGACATAAAATGATATCAGCATTGACAGGTGAACCATAGATAGATAGAAAAAGATGCTACATTTCGAGTCAAGTTTCAAAAAAAATCTGCCGACTTGCGAACCTGTTACTAATTTCTATTCAGTAACTCATTTTTTTAAAGGTGGTAGGACCTTTTATGGTTTAACTGTGTTAAAAACAGCAGTATTCAGCGCTGCTTTGTTCTGGTTTGAAGGATGTGATCCGAGGCATTCCAACTTAGTCCTCAGGGGTAGAGCAATGCATCTGGGGCCAACCTCAGGTAGGACTGTGATCTTATCAGAGGTTGATTAAAGATGTCCATAGGCGGTTATAGGCAATTTTCACAGGTGGACTACTTTTTTTGCTTCTTCAATATTATACAAAAGGAATTTTACGGTCGAATCATAACTTACACTGTATTTATGTATTTACTCCAAGCTACTCTTTTAACAAGCAGTAACTACATTGAAAAACACCAGCGCCCTATTGAATAACTTTTCTTTGTTCTGCCATTCAGTCCCCGGTCTAGATACAAGCTAAGCAAGTAATTTTTCGTTAATGCCGACTTTTCAAAATGTAGATTGAATGAGGTCGGGCCGAGAAATGAATTTTGTGAAATGTTATCATTAATAACGTACCCACTTATCTTTGCTTATTTGGAAGAAAATTAATTTTAATAGGTGTATATTAATGAATCGTGTAAGCTCTGAGACATAATATAAAGTACACTTCTTTTAAAGTTCGCGTTGATTGGTGAAATTAGTGAGATTTCAGAAAATTATTTTTCAAAAATTAACCACTACTGCTAAACCTACAAGATTGTTTTTTAGAAATGATTTGGCGAAAAACAGATTGAAACATTATGAATGTATTGAAATATTAGTGTATATTTATTGAAATATTAGTAATGTACCGATCAAAAATAGTATGAATGTCCTTTTTAGGCAGTCGGTCTGATCGCCAATCAAACTCTGAACTCCAGGCATGGTCAGGCTACTGGTCTTTATTATCCTTCACCGTTAAAAATTCGCTTCAAAACATGTATAAAATTACATATATATGAGTATACTTTACACACACACACACCTATTTAGGTAGCTCAGTGCAATGTGTGCGTGATAATTACGATGTAAAGGACAGACACACACAAATGTTTTTAATAATAGCAACCACCTTACCACTTTCTTAAGACATTTACAAATAGAGTCATCTTAAAGTACAGTCGGCGTCACAAAAATGTTTTCTTTACAAAATATCGTTAAGGGCGTTTTCACATTTGCTTTTTTTTTGCAAAAAGGGCTGCAATACACTAAATTGGTTTGGGGATTTATTTGAGGTATCACAATGCTAAAAAAATCTAAATTCAAAAGAAGGTGGTAGAACTTTATGTATTTTGACTCCGGCGGCACCACCGCCACACGTATTTCTGCTTTATAACAGCAGTATTGCTGTGCATAAAGCATTGCTGTGTTCTGGTCTGAAGAGTGTGGTTAGGGAGGTATACTTATCCGAGACGTTTCAGCTCAGTCCTCAGGGGTAGCAACGCAACCTCAGGTAGGACCTTGATCTTATATAGGGTTTATTATAGATGTCCATGGGAGTTGCCACTTACCATCAGGTGGACTGCATGCTCGTTTGCTACTTCAATCATTTAAAAAGAGTCAGTGCTTTGAACCCCGGATTAGACGCCTTCGTACCACTTGGCTATGAGAGCTCACACGTTGACACAGATGTGGT
>DWPV01007047.1:0-11006 GCA_018251915.1 Urbanus proteus proteus
ATTGATTTAAATTATTTTTTACTTTTTTGTGACTAGGAAGTCGGTTTTATTTTTTTGTTAAAAGTTAATTTATTAAAAATACGTATTATCGTTGAAGCGGTAACATTGATATTTAAATTTTTGTATAACTTTCCTAGCAACTTTGCGAAATGTAAAATGTTGCACGTTGAAATTCTGAATGCAGAACTAAAATTGTTTTTAAGTTTCATCCATCCGTATTTGTTTATAAGTTTCTTCTGCATCTGCAAGCAGGTTTAAAGTTTGAATGATTTTATAGCTTTTCAAATATTCACGTGTTTAAATGTAGATATTTATTATTTATCGGAATGTCCACTCTCTAGAGATATTTCTTCTTTGTTCCACTTTTGCCTCTTGTTTGTTGAGTTTTCCTGGAATCTGAAGTTGAAATAGCGACGTTATTTCCTAAAATTCTTATTCATTTTCTCAAACCACTCAGTTTTCTAGGATTAAAAGTAAGAAAAGTTGTTATAAATACTATATTATAATATGTATGTTTATTACAACATTTAGTTAGGTAATTGCTTTAGTATTAATAATGACGTAACGTAGATAAATAATACTAATGAGCCTCTTTCTCCAAGTACCACTTTGTGCTTAAAGGCAACTACGTTTCTTTTTTTTTTGATAACGGAAGTTCATTGGTAGTAAAATTTTCTTATGTGAACTACATCTGCATATTCGTTTGGTTTAGGTTCGATTCCCTTTCAGATATATCTGAATGATGAATTTAGATTTAGGTCTGGGTGTTTGTTAATTCGTCTTTGTGTGTCCATAGCACCCACGACACCCACAGACACAGAAGATAACCCTACGGTGGGTTTATTAGTGTAGAAAGCATTGTTTTTCTTTTCTTTTCTTTTTTAATCACCCAAAAATATGACTAAACAAAACTATTTCCTCGTGCAAATATCCGCCTATAAACTGTATACATTTCTATACATTGCTATGCTATTACTATGTAAACATAACGAGTTGTATCAATATTTACAACGATTCATCGAGCCTTGCTCCCTGAAATAACGGTTCAGTTCACGATGTCACCGAATGTTTGTTGTTTTGTAACCATCGAATAGTTTATTAGCATTCCATTTCGAATGACAGAATATCATAGATCGTAACTGTTGTTACAACCAATTAATACGATAATGATGATATAACTAAATTGTTCTATTTTCTCTTTATGTATAATACATGATAATGTGTTTAAAGACGCATATTACAGTCATAGTAAGGTTTTCCACGGTGTCGTTTGTATCATAGATACACATAGACAAATACATAACAACTCGGACCTAGAACAGAAACTTGAACATCATACTGATATCTGTCCGGCCGGAAATCGAAGCCGGGACCGACTGCATATTAAACCTGTATGGTAAACGTCCCGCCACGCGGGTCATCCAAAAAAAATACCTAGAAAACATTATGGGTCTACACTATACTCACTCTACAAAGTACATGGTATCTATATTTAAAATATTTAATCGAATTAAGAAGTCCTATAATTTTTGTTCATTATAAGTACGTATACATGAAAAAAAGTTAATCCTATACCTCAAATAAAACCTACATTCAAGTAGAAACCGACCTATAAACTATACATAGAAGTAGATCAACGTTACATCCGGCGTTATATTAAGGAAAGATTTTTCCAAGAGCTTTTAGTGGCGTATTTACTGGGTAAGTGTTGCGTTTCGGAACGTCCGGCGTGCGACACGCCCTTTACATTAGCTCTCAACGTATTCGGTATACCAACTTCTATGTTTGCTTTTAGACTAAAAATGAAAGACTACGCCTTTTGGTATATTTCATTTAATAACTTACATATTGACAAATATGCACACTTTTGGAAGTCCACTCGTAGTCAACAATGCAATTGTTGCTTACAAAAAACGAAGTTGTTCTTGACAAATTTCGTGAATATTACGAATTCGAAGCTTGTATTTACATAAACAAACTGAAAGTTCGCAGTTGTCAACTGCGCTTAAATTTTTTTTAAAGTTAAATGTCTTTTAAAATGTTTTTTTCTGTACTGAACGCTACCAGCATCGCAAATATTGATGAAATGTGTGTTTATTTTACATATACTACGCAAACCAATAGATTTTGCCGCAACCCTTATTATGTCCCACTGCTGGGCACGGGTCTTTACCCACAACTGAGAGAGGCTTGGAGCGTACTCCACCATGCTGCTCCAATGCGTGTTGGTGGAAGGGATACGGGTTAGTGGCCAACCCGTGTCGAATGTTTTCAAACCGCCCATAAGACCTCCGACAAGGTTTTACGACTGCTATACAATGATAACAACCGGGACCGACGGCTTAACGTTCCCTCCGAAGCACGGAAACGCGCATGAAATTTTGTCACTAGCAATCACCCATCCATCTACTGACCGCGCCCGACGTAGCTTAACTTTGCACATCGGTTAAGATCTACGCAATCCGCAGCTTCAATATTTTATTCGAATGGCTAGGTCTATTTCTTTTGGTCTGAATATTTACCCCAGTTTACCGGTTGAATGGTTGTTATAGCGACTGAAAATCACTTGCTTGGCAATTTTGTAGCGTACACGTTATTACAAATTGTATTGGACGCAATTTCGAAGCAAATTATGACGGTACAAAATAGGCACCTGCCAAACTTAATAGAATTAAAATAAGGCTGTTATTAACTATAATAAAGCGTTATTACCTGTAGGTAGCGCATGAAATTACTCAGACGGTATTTTTCAAACAGTAAAACGCCAAGAAAATAAAAATGTAGGTATGTACCTATATACCTACTTAGAGAAAAAGGTTGTACACAAAAAACAATGATGTTACTTGTCAAATTACGTTGAGAGATATGTGGAAAAGAGATAAAAATAAAGCCGTATGGTTATTTTAGATGGCTTTGAAATGTCAATTTGCCGCGTCGGTATCATAGAGATATAATACTTAGAGTATGAGAGACTTAGACATGCCTGTCAGTGCGAGTTTTTAACAAAATATAATAAAAGAGGGAATATGAAAAACCTATAATACAATACAAACACAAAATATAAATACAAAGTAATTAACTTTGTTTAATCACTTTATCTGATTAGGCTGCCATATGACGCAGTTTAGACTGTTAGAGGTGAAATTTCGTGTTGCTTCCAACCTTCCAAAACTTCACGGAGAAGTCCTAGTATAGTCCCTACTACTTTACTGAACCTCATTCCATGATCTTCTATGTGGAAACATGTTATAAACGTAATCTTCCATAGGGATATCCATTAGAATATAAGATGTAAAGAGAGAAAATAAATGAAGATTGGCTGTGAAGGACATGGATCCATAGCCGAAAAACGAATTTAAGAAAAATAGCTTGGCTCCTCTTCTCTAAATGTAATATCTCTATGGTACGCATTGATTTGTTGTATATTTGTAAATTGATTCGCATTTGTCTCGTCACGTTATCGTAATGAATGGCGATAAATTGAATTTATGGAAAAAGTGAGAATGCTATTGTCGAAATAAGCCAGATGTGTTTTATAAGGAATTTGAATAGGATTGGTTATTTTAACAATATGTTATTATGTATACGTAGAACTTAGAAGTATCTATTATACATTAATACATGGTAAAATTTTACTTAAGATATAATTTTCAAATACTTACAAGTATAATATTTTATGGTAGTTTCACTTACACCAGAATTGCATAATTTTGAATATTTCAATTTTCATAAACCTTGTAATTTAGTTTTAATCGGCCTATATTGTCCCAATTTTGAGCAAAGATCTCCCTCAAACGCTTCTACTGCTGTTTATTTTGCGTCCGGACCTGCCAATATTCTGAGGTTTGATTACCAGATCGTTACAGCATTTTCCCAGTCCTTTTCATACATAGTGTGATGATTCTACCCGACCTTATTTTGAAAATTCTCCTCATACCCATAACAATTTACACTTCGTTTATTCCGTAAGTTACTTTGCATTGGAAGGAATAAACAAAACATTGCATGCGGAAATAATGTCATAATTATACACTTAAGCATCATTATGCCGGTGGAGAATAAACGAAATATTTTGTTTAAAAATAAGCGCATCTGAACCTAAGCGAGGAAGACATTAACATAAAATTTAAGCACCTCCATGCGGTTTTGGCCAAAAATTCTGAACAGCGTAATGCTAAGCGGGAAATAGGTTTAACTTGAATTTCTACCGCTTGCAATTAAATTTTTGTTAGATAACAAAACGTTGTACATAATGTGTTACAATAAGGTATTTAATAATAGTAAAAAAGAACTTGAAAAAATCGCTGAATTTAAATCATTATTTTTGTCAATGAATCGTACGTACCATGTCATAATTATTGTACTTATAATATTTGTTCAATAAATACAACTAATAATGAATTATCCCTAAAACTTAAAAGCCAACAAGTAATCAAAAACGTTAAACATGTTATGCTATATGTTATTAATTTTATATATTTTTTCCTAAACTCCTTTTTAAATACCATTTTTGTTCTCTTTTTAATTTTAACTATCTATTGCAAAAATGTTATTTATATAAGATATGTAATTATTTAAGAGTAATAGTTAAAAGGGTACCTATATCGTAAACAATATGCTATAGACTGAAGTGTTTGAATTTGATTCACGGCAAGTAAGCGTTTCAGATGTTCTTATGTTTTCCTTCCTTATTTAATGTTTTCATATGAAATTGGTGCAAGTATGATTTTGGCAAGTGCCATTAATCCACTATTCCATAATTCAAAATAAATATTATGATATTTAGAAAAAGGCAAAACGACTAAAGACAAAACTATATTACTATAATATAGCCATACATCTCGGGATAGTAGGTTCTTATTTTATTATGCTTCTAAGATGCAGAACGTCCTACTAATTAGCCCAACCGTACTTGTCTTCTATTTATATTTTAATAAAGATAGCGCTTTTAACTTCATTAAAAGTATTCCTGGCATGAACGTTAAATTAGATCTTATATTTCTTTTATTATTTTTTCTTTAGATTACAGTTAAGACATACATACAACTAATACATCATTGAAAATATTTTATTTGACTATATCTATACAAATAAATAAAATTGAAGTGTCTGTTTGTGATTTCAAAATAATAACGAATATGCAACTATAACGAAAATGCAATTTTAAAAAATAATGTCTGTCCATCTCTGTCTCTGGTGGAGCTAATTTTCTAAACGGCTGGACCGATTTTGACGGGACTTTCACTGGGAGATAGCCGAAGGTCTAAGGTAACAGTCTACTTTAATTTTTGAAAAATCTATCAGCGTACGCTCCACGAGCATGCGCGCGCCGTCGCAGGAGAGGGATGACATTTATGTTTAAATATGTATTCTTTTTTACTTTTTAAACGCGGATGAAACCGCGGGGATCAGCTAGTACCATAATATAATACAAACATGTTTATATATTCTATGTTTTTACCTTTTTTGGGTTTGGAAGAATCGACAGATGGTACATATCAGCTAATTTAAGATATTACGGGACCGCAACAAACATTGTATTAGAACATTGTTGTTACAATGTATGTATTTTAAACTTTGTTTTTATTTTTATGTATAAATATGTTTCTATTATAAGTCATGTAGGTATGTATATTATAAACAAAATAGTTAAAATTGTTTAGGTAATCCAGAATATATTTTCAGCAAAGACAGGCAGTTTTCAAAAGACAAGTAACTACGTACATAATTAGGAGATGTAGAGAACAAGGCCCGAGGGACTTAGAGCGACTCTTCCTGGATTCCGTCCTTAATTACAAATGTTGTCTGAACTTTTGTTTGTTGTTAAGAGGCTAGCTATTTTTTCTTTATTAACAAGAGCTATGCTTACTTTTACTATCAAATTAGTTGTATTTTAGAAGTATTTTCTTTTGTTAATTTTGTCCATCTCGTGGAAATGAAAAGATCAAAGGTAGACTTAGCAGAACCACTTACTTCATTACGATGAAAATCCAAAAAAATCATTATTCATATTATATAAGTTCATAAAAGGAATTTTATTTATTTTTCATACACGCACACATGAATTACCTTTTTAGCTGCAATTTCTTCGAGAACTTTGTGATATCTCTATATGCATATGATAATCTTACTCAACACTATTGTTATGGCTTCATCAACACCCATGCTACGATTCATGATCTGTAAGGTAATATTACCAGGCCACCAGATTTCGAAAGCGGAAATTACTTATATGACAGGAGGAATAACGTTCAGAGCCAAACACTGGCACGGCCATTAATCGTTCAATATTGATGCATAATTCCCGAATACAGCACCCTTTATGCTCCTACAATCGCTGCTCTGGTCGTTGTAAGCTTCAGAGAGGGTAAAATCATGAAGCTTGAATTAATAATCTTCTTAAGGGAATCAACGATTAGGTTTATATTATTGATGTGCTCCTGCTCCTGTTCTTTGAGTAAGATGCCATTGTAATTGAAACCCTTTTTGAAAAGATGTGTGTTATGGAGTTTCTTGCGCCGCTCGTTCTTCATAATTAAACACCTTCCGAAGTGGTAGTAGTAAAAAAATAACATTACTGACGTTCAAAAATATTTTTTGTAAAGAACCTACTAATCTTCTAAATTGAATCTTGTAAAGAATCTTGAAGAGAACTTTGAATAAAATGTTTTTGATTTTTGATGTATTGATTGTACAATTAAATAAAAATTGTCTATTCATCTAATTACATTTTGGCGATACTCGTTAACAGCGTTAATAGCGTTTTTTAACCTTTTTTCAAAGGAAAATACGTTTGCGTTTTTTTTTCATAATGATTTTAGACACAATTAACAGATTGTAAAAATCTGGACTGGAGATTGACAGAAAAAATATGAACAAGATAATTAATGTAACTTAAGAAACAATTATCACGCGATGAACCTTTTAACTTTATATACGAGTATCAATAGCTTGATGATTTAACATACAAATTACCTACGGTGATCCAGCCTAACATGCTTCTATTGGTTCAAAAGAGGAAATTACTGATGTGACGGGACAAGAGGCGGTCGAAGCCAATCACTGGCGCGGCCATTAATCGTTCCGATGTTGAGCGCAATCTGCAAACAGAGCGCCCTTTGTGCTCTCTGCCAGCCAGGCCCCGTGTTCTGGTTGTTAGCTTTATAGGGAGTAAAGCCATCAGGCTTAGTTAGAAGACACATATGAGATTAAACTCATACTAAATGCACGGGGATATGCAAGCAAAATATAACGAAATAGGCGAATAATGATCATAATCACATTCATAATTACAATTACATTATAATATTGTGAATGATTTATTCTAGCAAATGATTATGAATGTAACTCTAATTGACCTATATAGTTATTGTTAAACATTAATTGCTGAATATAGTTAAAAATCTGTCTCAATGTATGATTTAATACGCGGGGGCCATAACTTAAAGAACAGTCCTCTAGATTATAACTAGGTCTAACTTCATAATTATTGCGTCTATTTTAGTGCATAGGTACACAACATCGCATGATCAGAAGCCTGACGAGTCGATCAAAAACTTTCTTAGGAGTAAACTCTTCGCTAATTCTTCGTAATTATGTAACTCAACCGGCATCCACTCATCCACCGAAACTGTTTCATGATAGGATGGTAAAATATCTCCCAGACCTTAGGGGTTAAGTGATAAATATGAATATACAAATACAATACTATTAAATGAGTTGCTGCATTATATTAAATGCAAAAAGCAGTGATAGCCTAATGGTTGAAACTTGACCTCTCAATCGGGATGTCCGAGGTTCAAATCCCCGGCACGCACCCTTAGTTATGCGTATTAGAGATTAATTATCACTTGCTTTAACGGTGAAGGAAAACATCGTGAGGAAACCTGCACACTCGAGAGTTCCTGAAAGTTCTCAAAAGGTGTGTGATGTCTACTAATTCGCACTTGGCCAGCGCGGTGGACTAAGACTTAAATCCCTCTCACTATGAGAGGAGACCCGTGCCCAGCAGTGGGACATAAAAGGGTTGCCGACAAATAAGTTGCTACCACAGAAGTGATTAAATAAACAAATAATTGGCAGAGAGGCAGTGATTGAAGCCAATCACATGGCGCTAGTATTAATAGTCCCGTATTGCATTGTAACGACAAACAAGGAGCGTTGTTGCCAACCATAGCTCGTTACAGCTGAATGTCAGTAATTTGGGTACGGTGTTCCTGTAAGCCAGATTAAGGATACAGCATACAGTAATTGAGTCTAATTACACTTTAATTCACCAACCTGGCTTATAGGGACAGTTTTCAATAGTGCCGCTGTTTTTGATTGTTAGTATTCATTGTATTGTACTTGATACCATATCGATCTCCTATGTGGTGGGTTCGGGGTTTAATCCCCGGCTAAATAAATAAATATCTAAAAGATGAATTTAGGTTTATATTGTAGGTGAGTGTATTTGTATATTCATATTAAGTGTAAGTGCCTAAAGTGCTAAAAAATAAGAATACGGTAAGGTACGGTAGACCACAGCCATCTAAATCAGTGTAGATGTGATTTCGTGACACGAATACTATTAAGGATTGATCATAATTTTAATGGACGAATGTGACCACCTACTTACAAGTTTCGCACACATCCATACGCCCCTTCGATTTATTAAAAAAGTTTCAATCAATATTAATCAATTACCTACTGGAGCTTACTCATTAAGTATTCAATTACTAAATGATAAAGTAGTTAAACATCTATTTACTGCCCACGATATAATATTCAGGGTCTATTAAACCGAACATTGTTTGTACAATCTAATAGATTCGATAAATCTCCATGAATGCGGTAACCACATTTCATTATAACGACCTAGCGGACAAAGGAGTGTGAGATCCTTTTGTAACACTATTTTAATTGTCCGCGTAGAACATAGTTGTCCCGTAATGTCCCACATTTCGTTAATGAATAGCTATGCACCCGATTTGTTACCTTACTTATTTTAAATTTAGTTTTATAGGAATGCGCAATTAAATTATGGGTTACACAAAGAATACAAACGACTGCTTAAATTGTTTCACTATGGACATCTATGGACACTGGTACGGAGTGTTATTACTTAGCAAGGCAAGGCAAGGAAATATATAAATACATTTGGATTTTAAATGTTTTCTTTTTTATTTAACACAATTTAATATTATAAGTTTGGGAACTATAAACTATCATTTGAATTAAAAAAACACTTTTTTATTTTGAATATCTGTCTCTATGACAAATCCTATTCTATCCTAATTATTATAAATGGAAATGTCCGTTAATTTGTTTATTTGTAACATCTTCACGCCATAACTGCTCAACCGATCGTTATGAAATTTTGCACACACATAGTAAGGTGTCCAGAAAAGGACATAGAGTACTTTTCATCCCGAAAAAACGTATTACTCCCGAGGGATAGAAAAGTAACGTATACCTACAAGCTACCTTCTTTGATATCTACGACCACTTGATATGATTGAATTGCATTCGAATTACATCTGAAGTACATATACGAACAATACACGAACACCTAGAGTCAGAACAGAAATTTAAATTCATCATTCAGATATCTGCCGGCTGGGAAGCGAACCCGGCCCCCACTGCGTATTAGACCGGTATGGTAAAGCCGCGACCGCGGGTCGTGATTAGCAAACGAGTATGTAGTCTACGTCATCTTGATGGTAAGTGGAAACCGCTGCCCATGGACTGATATCCAACTAATTGATAACTTATGTTAATTACACCGCATATGATTATATTCTTGAGATCGGCACGAGATGCGTTAACAACCCAATCACCAAATCTCTTATGGTAGCCTTAAACTTGGAACGCCCATGGACTGATGTCCAGCTGATTAATTAAATAATGTTAATCACACCGAATAAGATTAGATTCCTGAGGTAGCCTTTAGAACTTTGAAACGCCGAGACGTTCCAAATTACTCTTTAAAGACTACTTAAAGCGTTATCTATTTAAATAATTTTAATTTAGTTCGACTCCGGCGGCACCACCGTCACACCTATTTCTGCCTTATAACAGCAGTGTAACGCTGCTGTGTTCTGGTTTGAAGGGTGTGGTTACGGAGACATACTTATCCGAGGCGTTCCAACTTAGTCCTCAGGGGCAGCAACGCATCTGTGATCGACCTCAGGTAGGACTGTGATCTTATCTGAAGGTGATTACAGATGTCCATGTGCGCCAGTGGCCACTTACCATCAGGTGGACTGCGTGCTTGTTTGCTACTTCGAAATTACAAAAGATACTATCTTTATTTTTTTAATGAGAAATAGCAAATGTAGCCATTCCCATAAGTGTGACGTAATCAACCCCCGGTAAGATTAGAATGTTACATGAGGTTGGATACAGATCCATAGTCATCAGTGAGGACAAGTTGGAACGTCTCGGAAAAGTAAGGGAGACGTCCGGTATGGTCCGGTAAAACCATGTGTGTGTCCTTTTACGCGCGGGTCGCCGATTAACAAGACAAGACAATAAACAGTTAATTTGAAATCGAAGATACATTAATCATAATCTATATTAACCTATTTATCCTGCGAAAATTCCATCTTAAGTAATTGATCGTACGATCCTCCGAAACATACAGTCGGCAACATTGACAGTTTCGGTTGGTTGCCGTCGTTGCCGACGCGACGCCAGTCTCGCGCGCACCTCCGCGCCGGTCGCACGCACGTCGACGATTACACCATCATGTCCGAGCAAACGCTTAACGTGGATTTCGTGAAGGAGGTAGAAAAACATCCTTGCTTATATAACAGTAGACTCAGAGACTATACACGGAAAGATTCAACGGAGAAAGCGTGGAAAGAAGTAGGCCTAAAATTTGACATGAGTGGTATGTATGAGATACCTTAAATTATTGCATGTTTTTTGAAATAGCGTTGTGTTTCATTAAATTATTACACGCTTAATATACATTTTACACGTGGGTTTTCTATGTGTGGGTGCTGTATACATAAAAGGCGATT
>DWPV01007048.1:0-11005 GCA_018251915.1 Urbanus proteus proteus
AATTTAAAGAAGGTAGAACTATATGTAGTTCGACTCCGGCGGCACCACCGCCATCCTTATTTCTACCTTATAACAGCAGTGTAGCACTGCTGTGTTCTGGTCTGAAGGGTGTGGTCAGGGAGACATACTTATCTGAGGCGTTCCAGCTCAGTCCTCAGGGATAGTTACGCATCTGTGGTCAACCTCAGGTAGGACCATGATCTTATCTGGGGTTGATTATAGATGTTCATGAGCGCCAGTGGCCACTTATCATCAGGTGGACTGCATGCTCGTTTGTTACTTCGATCACTTAAAAAAAATACTTAATTATATTTTAGTTTAGTAATTCACCGATCAACCAATTTGGATTTATTTGTGTTATTTTTCAGAGCCACTTATTTATAAGATGAATACCAGTTCCTGCAGTTTCATCAATCAATATGGAGCAAAACACAATAGAAACACAACTTCAGGTATAGAATAATGTTATATTGTAAGGTCAATTCTATTTTTTTCACAATTTTACTAATGTTCTAAATCAGCCATTCTTAAAGTATGCTCCGCAGAATGCTAGGGCTGGGGCAAAGCCTTTATGACGGCTCAGGGAGAATACTCCAATTAGATTATTTTTCTTTTCCTCATATTTAAATTAATGGTGACATAAAACAAAATACGATTGATAAAGATGTAATATTTTTATATTTCAGGACCAACCACTACGCTGCAGTTTCCAGTTTTAGATCCTCGACCATTACCATCAACTAACAACCAGAATGATATTACACAAAAAATTAAAGGTACGGTAAGGTTATAGTACTAACTATAGTATAGTAGTAATAAATAATTTTTAACAGAATAGAATATACTTAATTACAATATTTTTATAACGTTCTTATTAATACTTTAACTTCCTCGTATTTAAATTCATGGTGAATTAAAACGAAATATGATTGATAAGATGTAATATTTTTATATTTCAGGACCAACCACTATGCCGCAGTTTCCAGTTTTAGATCCTAGACCATTACCATCAACTAACAACCAAAACCATATTAGACAAGAAGTTAAAGGTATACTACTATAGTAGTAATAAATAATTCTTAACAGAATAGTAAGATTTTTTTTTCGCCTGTCAACCAATTTAAAGAAGGTAGAACTATTATTTATTATTTCTGCCTTAACAGCAGTGTAGCACTGCTGTGTTCTGG
Organism: Urbanus proteus proteus; assembly: GCA_018251915.1. Lineage (NCBI taxonomy): Eukaryota > Metazoa > Arthropoda > Insecta > Lepidoptera > Hesperiidae > Urbanus > Urbanus proteus. Next base: position 1,188 of record DWPV01007048.1, read on the forward strand.
TCTTGAAGGGTGTGGTAAGGGAGACATACTTATTAGAGGCGTTTCAGCTCAGTCCTCAGGGGTAGCAACACATCTGTGTTCAACCTCAGGTAGGACCTTGATCTTATCTTGGCTTGATTACAGATTTTTATGGGCGGCCGTGGGCACTTACCATCAGGTGGACTGCATGCTCGTTTGTTATTTTGATCACATACAAAAAACGACTTCATAATTTTTGCATTTAGTAATTTACCAATCAACCGATTTTACCATTTGAATTTATTTGTGTTATTTTTCAGAGCCAGTTATTACTGAGATGGATACAAGTTCCAGCAGTTTAGTCAATCAAGATGGAGCAAAATACAATAAAAGCACAACTTCAGGTACAGAATAATGTTATATTGTAAGGTCAATTCTATTTTATGTCACAATTTTACTAATGTTCCAAATTAGCCATTCTTAAAGTGTGCTCCGCGGCGCCCTGGGGCTCCACAAAGCCTTTACGGGGGCTCTGCGAGAATTCTCCAATTAGAGTTTATTTTGGGTCTCCGTCAAAAATTTTGCTTTTCAAAAGGGCTTCGCCACCAAAACCGATTGACAACTACTGTACTAAATAGATCAATGTAGACATAATAAACTTTCTGTAAACTTAAAACACATAAATATTCAAAGAAGCATGATGTGATTGCCTATAAGTATAAGAACAATTAAAATGTATCCAATTAGCTTCTGTAAAATCTGTGATTGTAAACATTGTTTCTTGTGTTGGTAATCCAATAAATAAATAAATTCTTGGGTTTCAGATATACCAGAGAAACCGGACACTAGATCAGTAACAAAAGATACTCCAAATTCGATGGATGATGATCTATGTAATGACCAACTAAATATACCCTCGTCAGGACTTGCCTCACCAGACACTTCTTCTTCACCGTCTATGTCACCTTCTTCAGTTGAAATATTACCAGAAACTACTGAAAAACAAAATCTCATACTAAAGAATCAAAACCTTAAACTCAAGGAACAAAATCTTAAAATGAAGGAACATAACCTCAAAGTCAAGGAACAAAATCTGAGAAGGAAGGAACAAAGTCTGAAAATCAAGGAAGATATGTTGAAATTGCTTTATAATCTTCCGAACACTGATGCTAGGGGGCCCCCTATTCATGAAGACATTGCTACAAGTTGGCAGGACATTCTTACTAACGGTTTACCAAAGGATGTGAAAGACAGTCATATGAGAAGTTATCCGGTGCCTTCTAATTGTGAATTTTTGGCAGCTCCAGATGTTAATATAGAAGTGACGGAAGTTTTACAAGGTACTGTCGTAATGACAGACTCTACGATAAAGTGCAAACAAAATCAATTGGGTATCGCCTTAACCGCACTCGCAACGGCCATGGAGTTAATTATGTCTAACGAGATATCAAATGAGAAGCTGTTACAACCGATAAGCGATGCTTGTCGATTATTATGCGATAACCACTACATGGAAACAGAAACTAGAAGGAATTTAGTCATCTCTGCCGTTAACAGTGAAGTTAGGGATGTCTTGGGGGAAACGGAACGAAGCAAACAGTTATTTGGAGATGACGTAGAAAAGTTGAAAGCTGTTAAAAATATACTGAAATCGAACACCTTAAAACGCGTTTGCAGACCTTAAAAAGGTTAAAATTATATCAAGCCTTAGTGTAAGCAAGGGTCATATAAATACAACTCCCATACAATGAAAGATAGACTGATAACAAGTCAAGTATTACGAGAACTCGTATATTACATGAGTGTCTCGTTCCAAAGCACACATTGGGGGAAAATGCCAAAGTAAATGTTGTAAGGGGAGCCAGGGGTCAATATGGTAGATCTGTAATGATTATATAAATAAGTAAATAAATAATAAATCTATACAAATAAATAAAATTGAAGTTTGTTTGTGATTTCCACTCTCTCCACGCTCATGCGCGCGCCATCGCGGGATAGCTAGATTGGATGGTAATGGCGGCTAACCAAGAAAGAATTAGAGTTATGTTAAAAGTGAATCCTTGTATTTATTTGTACAGTAAGTGGCCACTGCCGCCCATGGACTACTGTCATCGAGACTAGATAAAATAAAAATCCTACCCGAGGTTGACTACAGGTGCATTGTTACCCCTGAGGACAGTTGGAACATTCCAGATAAATATGCCTCCCTTATAAGTTTAAAACTGTTATAAGGCTGCAAAAAGGGTAGCCATAGATCCTATGGATCCTATTAAAGATGTAGCAGTGCGCCAGAGTCGAATCACAAGGGGCTCTACCACCGCTAAATATTTAAATAATGATCTATTACCTGATCTTCATATAAACCAATTTATAAATGGAGTAAGCCAATTGAACCAAAACGTAATTTGACATGGGGCCCGGACATGGCCCTAAAATTAACCAAACCATTTTGGTTGAAAAGGCCAAACCAAACCAATGATCTCATATAAGACTGATGGTTAATAGTCCTCAAGTATCATCGCAAGATACCAAAATTTTCTTCTCTGATTCAAATCAATTCTTTATTATTTGCATTATTTGCAATTTACAAAATATAATTTGTACTATTAAACATAATTTTTTAGAACCTATGAGTATATTATGTTTGGTTCCTTACTTCGTTTTTGGTTAATTCGTATTACGGGTAGTTTTGCTCAATTTAATTATTTCGACATTACTGTTAAGTTTGAAATTTCCTTAGGTGCAAGTTACACCACACGGGTAGTAAAAGTTGTATATTTAAAGTAAAATTTTCAAGAATAGACCAAATAATTTATAAAAATCTGTTTTATTCAGCTAACCAAAGACTTTTGATAATTTTAATGTTAATAATTAAAACCCATTGTAAAGATTCATCAATTGATTGAAAGCTTGAAAACCGTGCCTGGAATCGAACCTGTTCAGTTTTGAAGATAATAGCACTATATTATCGAACCATCCGATAGTTGTATTGAATAGGAATAAATTCGAGATTCAAAATACAATTTACTGTAACAAGACATACAAATGACAATAATAAAAGACAGCAGTACTTATAAAGTATTTTTATTAACTTAGAACTTCTTGAAGGATTTCTTGGAGCCCTTGCCCTTGGATACCTTCAACACGTTGAATCTGACGGTTTTGGAGAGAGGCCGGCATTCACCGATGGTCACAATGTCTCCAAGTTCCACGTCCCTGAAATACAAACACAAATGTTTTACTACAAGTAGATTACAAAGAATATGGTTGTGAAGGAAGAATCAAATCAGAATTTGGGTTAGAACACGTTTTTCGTCAATTGGTATTCAGAAGACCGTCGTGTGAGTATCATCACATAAATCCTACAGTATGTTGGCTAAATCGTAGTAGGTATAACTTGCGCAATATTATAAATGCGTGCATAACTCGTGGACATATGCACATTATTGCGAACTATTCAAATCCTACTTTCAACTTTCCCGGGGGGCTGCTATGGAGTTTTTTAAAAGAAAAAATGGGCAAAAAGAGCTGTCTTTAGGTATAGTTTTTGATTTGTGATGTACTGAGCTCTGTGTACAGTTTTTAATCTCCATGTAAGACATATTTTATAGATTATTTCATTTCAACGACTAAATGATTTTACTTCAGTACAAGTTCACAAATTGATTACTAAGGAATTAAGGTAAATAAATATGAACCTAAATTTACAGATAACCACTATTTCATTGTAGTTTATGCAAAATTATTTAATTTTGTAGACCTGTAATTCATAACAACAGTAATTGGTCATTTTAGTTATAAATTCTTACCTGAAGCAAGGCGACAAATGGACAGACATATTCCTGTGACGCTTCTCGAATCTGTTGTACTTGGGCAGGTAATGCAAGTAGTCTCGTCTGATGACAATGGTACGCTGCATCTTCATCTTCTGGACCACTCCGGTAAGGATACGACCACGGATTGACACGTTGCCCGTGAACGGACACTTCTTGTCAATGTACGTGCCTTCAATCGCCTGGAATTTTATGTTTTTCGGTTATATATTTGGTTTTGTTTGTTAAAATAGTGTGAGTGATGTGTATAATCAGATTTTGGGTTAGAACACTGTCTTCTTCATTTGGTTGTCAGAAGACCGTCGTGTGGATTTCATCATTTTAAATTGTAATCGAGACTTAACTTTTCTTTAAGAAGTACAATGACTCAAATGTGCACAAAGATTGTTTAACTGTATGTAATTAAAGAGAAAATTATTGTAATTCTTATTCTCATAAATTGGAAAATTACAAATTCTAATATTTTAAAAACATTTTTGTTACTTTCTGTGTAGTGTAATTTTGTAAGTGACTTTGTCGTATTCACAAAAGCATTTGATTTAGAAGCATAATATAAAGCCAGATGATTTTATTTATGTTTTAATCACATTTGGAATTAATGTTGCAATATTGTAAGTGCATATAGTTTTTGATTAAATAATATGCTTTAGTGAATTGGTCATATGTATAATAATACAGGCATATAAAAGCTGTTGATATGTGAGATATTATTTATTCCCTTCTGGAACTTCAAATATTTTAAAAAATATAAGCCTTCACCAAAATATCGCCAGATGAATTTTGATATATTGTACAATAATATATTTAATACCCTTAAGATTAACAATACATATAAAATACACCTTACCGTGATATAATAACATGCAGGAGATGGACTTATAACATGCAAGCTTACCGTAAGCATATGCTTATTGCAGGCACCCAGTTGTGATGTATATAGGCTTATAAATTAATAATGGCAAGAGCATTCCTTGATCTTTAATAATAAGTATATTGTAGCAATATAATATTGATTTATAGGATATTGAATTAATAATCAAAATACCATTAAATTGATCTAAAAATTAGAATAATTTTCACATTTTTAAATACACCATAGTGAAGTTGGTACCATCAAAGTGTTGTATATATTAATATTACAACACCTCATATCTGCCTCCAAATTAGAAAATTACAAAAAAAATACGACCCAGACATAACCAAAGAATGCTCTTGTATAAATATATTTGCTGATATTGTTTAACCATATGACATAGACCAGCCACCTGTTTTAAAGAGAACATTTAACTATGCCATTGAAACTATATTTAGATAAACAATAAAATATTCAATAATGTACGTAGTGTACACTAATAATTTTCTGTGGTAAATTTTGTTACTGTTATTTTATGAAGATAATTCTATAAAGATGGTAGTTGTCAATGGACATAGTTACTTATTCCCCAAGATGTCCCTTAGCAATGAAGCCACCACCGCGGAGCCCGTCCTGAAAGAACAAACCAAACCTCGCGGGGAGTCTTGAAACCGAGCCCGACGTTTTTGTGGTGTCTCATATCCTTCTTCTTCATGCCACCCTTCCGGTTCAGGAAGACGGTGGCCTGTTTCTGAAACGCTTTCTCTGTCTAAAAGTAAAACACACGGATTAGAATATTGTTACCTCACGGGGAGTTTTGAACCCGAGACCCACGTCTTTGTGGTACCTCAATGGTTTCCTACTACGCTTCACGCCGATGCCTTTCTTACGATTCAAGAACACCGTCGGTTGCTTTTGGAATGAACGTTCCGTCTGCAATTTGCAAGTTAGTATTATTTATAGATCTACTTATATGAAAACTAGGTACTAGCTACTCACTACGTATTATAAGATGCGATAAAACTAAGAATAAAGTATATTAGATAGAGCCGCTTAAATTAATTGGTTGCGGATGGTTTTATACTATAAAAAAGGATCTTTTTCTTTCCAAGGAAAGAAATTTGGAATAAACAACATAAACACTTCATTTTACGAATATATGTTACTTATAACGACAAATAAATATATTTATTAGGACTCGTCACACCAACTAACCTCTAATTAACATGATACTCATCGATGTAAAAACAATGCTATTGCAAGAAAACTTGTGAAAATTATCAATGAGACTATGTTTAAATCGGGCAAATTTGAATTTGGACATGTTTTTATAAGTTTATTTGCGTTAAAATTGATAAAATGCACTTAGCACGTGGATGTACACAATAAACACATTTGCACTTGAAATTATAACATTTACGATAAAAAATTTTTGTAATCGTATCTTTAGCTATTTAAATACATTTATTTATCAAAATTTTAATGGAAAGTGCGAGAAATATATTAATTTTTGAAGAATATCACCACCTACCTGATCCGCCATTTTGCTTGACAACGAAAAGAAATGTCAAACTTGAAATTGTCTAGAGAGTAAAGAAGAAAGAAACAACTAACAGATAAAATATAAAACCAGAGAGTCCTCGCTTGAAAAAGCAATGATATGTAAAATAAACAGTCAATAAAATATTTTCTTTCATTTTCCAAAACAAATTTATATTGTAAAAGCCGAATTACTCACATTTTAAATAAGAAAAACTTACGTAATTATATATGAATAATGTCAATTAAAAAAAATCCTTCAATCGAGATAATAAATGTAGTTACAAATATTTACGTAGAAATGAACGCGTTGGCTGTATAGGATAGATTCAGTTTTTCAATTGGAATTAATAAAAAAAGTTATTAAAATGTAATGTCAAGAGTAGAATTCTGAATTGTTATGAAAATATTTAACGTTCTAATTTTTTTGACGAATAGGAAAAGAATTTGTTGTTATTGCTGTTTTTTTTAGTTGATATTTGTGTTTAACACTTATTTATCCTAGCACTATGTGGGAAGGGTATTTAAACAAGCTTATGTGAAGCAGTGATGTGTTTTGTTCTGGCATTTTATTTTACGCTTCGGATAGGAATTTTCGGTTGAATTGAGATGGAAGAAGTGAGGCAGTTGGTGCAGGAAGAAGGGCGAGAGGCGCGGAATCTGGTGGCCTTCCACGTCGCTGTCGACACTCCAGGTATATTGATAATTGTTTAATAAATATTTAATTTTGAGCCACCAAATATTATTGATGTCTCAGTCTTGCGATGTCTTCGTGGGCGTAAGTACCTATAACTTAAATCAAGCGGTTAAGGAGTGCCTACTTGCTAACGATCAGAATGCAGTTGGTTGTTTAAAGGTTATCAAAAAGTTACTGTATAATAATAATCTGAAATTATTTTCTAATTAAGTTTTTGACTACTATTTGTGCAATTGCAAATAATGTAACTGATGATGGCTACAGGTATTCTTATAGCAAACTATTGGTCTTACAATAAATGTGTGCTTTATATTAACAATCAGTAGAATAGAACTTGTGTATGATAATTTTTCAATAAAAAATTACAAGTATAAAAGCTATATAGATATTTTTTTAATGAATACTCTGCACAGATGGTTGGAGTGATCACATACTTCTCAATTATAATATGTAGCTTAATTGAGGTCTTTGTTTAAGACATAAACTGTTGAAGAAGTGCGAGTGATTTAAAAAATAATAATTTCATCGTGATAATAAAAAAAAGCTCACTGCACTTAAATCCTCATTTTCAAAAAGCTGTGTGACCAAATATATCTAGTTAGCCTTTCGTTGGGAATAAAAAAAAAAATTATACATTTATATCTTATCATCGCTTAGAACCCTTTCTCAAACTCAGCGTACATTGTATGAAGAGTGTAGAACTGAGCGTACACATGTTCTCGAAGGCAGTGGCACAGAAGGCACACATTGCACTCATTGGATAACACTAATAATCTGGAATGCTATTATTCTACATGGTGAATTCAAGAATAGGTGTCCGCCACCTCGCTCCTGCCGTATGTTTATGTATGCTACATAAATTGACTTCGAGAATATAGCCTTACACTTATAGTTCCATACTAGTTGATCCCTGCGGTTTTACCCGCATCAAGGAAGTAAAAAGGAGTACTTATTTAAACTTAAGTGATATCCCGTGCTCTTGCGACGGTGTCCAGAGACCTTCTTTAGACCTTTAGCTTTTTTCCAGTGAAAGTTTTTTTCAAATGAAACCGATTTAGACGGGATCGGTCTAGCCATTTACCTCAGCCAAACAGACAGACAGACAAAAATTTTTAATTGCATTTTTGTTATTAGTGTCATGTATATTTTCATATGCATTGAGTAAAAAGTTGTTATTTTGAAATCACAAACAGACCCTTCAATGTTATTTATTAGTATAGATTAGAATTTATTGTCATAGCTAGGAAACACAATATGATGAGTAGACAAGCACTCAGTTTCAGAATAGAAACAGTCCTTACTATGGACCATGGTTCGATTAGCTGCATATGAAAATATGATACATGATCCCCTTCCATCCATTGAAACTATCTGACATGAATTTTATTATGTTACAATGAATTTCCTGTAGTATAATATTCATAATCAGGTATCAGTAAAACACTTGGCTAAGCTTAAATAGGGCTTATTTTTACATTAATTAACTTGAATGATAAAAATTTTCAAAGTAAAAATATTTGTTCGAGTTTATGCTGATTTTTGATTATTTTTCTCACTGACATCCTTATGAGGCTTTGTCATCGCCCAAGGGGACAATACCCCACGCTTCAACAAATAATTCTGATACCAACCATGTTGCTTCAGCACCAGAGGATTCGAAAGAGGGGAACTTGATAAATCCAACCGTAATGAATGATCCCAAGCTATCCATGACAAGTAACGAAGAATGTGCAAGTAATCCATACTCATTATTCATTGTCTGTTTGTCTGAAGCGTGCTTAAGCTTTTAATTATTTTCGCAGCACTGCTGTTTTAGTATGTGTGTAGTAAGAGATTTTTTTATTAAAATATATGCATTGGCAAAAGCGAAAACTGCTAGCATAATTAAGATATAGAGTAGATACAGCGGCAATATTCGTTATTAAAATAATTTGTGAGACAATGTATGTTGTTGACTATTTTTTGTTAAGTTAAATGTATGCAGTTTTATTGAATTCAGTCTAATAAAGATCTTGAAGTCACACACAATATCTTCTGTTATCATTTGCAATTGGTACTTTATGTTTTTGGCCCATAATATTGATTTTATAAGAAGATATGGAGTTCTCCGAGTGCACTGCATCTATGGTTGACCTCATATCATACCTGGTTTTGATTGCAGATGTTCTCATCATTAACATTGGTCACATCTTGTTTGATTATTTGCTATCTCTATAATATATGAAAATATACTGCATTATTTAATAGTAATTTATGCACCTGTTACCAACGTACAATAATAATTGTTTTCCCTATGTTTTGTCAAAAATAAATGGAAAGTCCCATTAAATGATTAAGGTAACTAAACCAATTGGTAGTATACTATGCTATAGTTTTTATAGAAATGCTTTGTACAATTACATTTAGTTGAGTGATTCAATTACTGATGAGCTGTTTTAATTTTATAGTGCATGCAGTTGAGTGGTGATCTCATTCTGTGTCTTGAAGTGTTAGGTATTTTGTGGGCAAACATCTTAAGAATTATATAGTATCAAGTTTTACTTTGCGGAAATCCATGTTGTAAAGTTAGGAAAATAATGTAGTTCAGAATTATCTGATATCATTACAGTATGTGTATTTGTTAGCGGAGGATTGTTGCAAAGTCGTCTTTATGCAACCTTTGGACATCAGTGTTAAAACTTTTTTATAAACTAGCTGTTCCCTGCGTTTTCATCCACCTTTAAAAAGTAAAAAGGAATACATATTCAATTATTACTGAAATTCCGCTCTTCTGCCAAGGGGCCTGTATGCGCCTGGAGCGCGCGTTAATGTTTTTTTCTTTTTTTCAAAATTTAAAGTAGCCTATATTGCGCCTTGGACCTTCAGCTATGTTTCAGTGATAGTCCCGTTAAAATCAGTCCAGCCGCTTAGAAGACTAACTCAGCCAAACAGACAGACA
>DWPV01007049.1:0-11003 GCA_018251915.1 Urbanus proteus proteus
GTGGCATGGACACAGATTAAAATGGCACACCTACTTCTGGTTCAAAGGATAAGGTAATGGATACGGCTAAGTAAGAAAATGTCTGATAAGTATATCTCTCTTACCCCACCAACCCAGAATACAACGCTTTGGCACAGGGAGATCCGACAGGCTAGGTGATCGTGCCTGGGGAGCGGCCATGCTCCAACATTCTCAGTTCGGAGCTTGTATATATGTAAGGTATTAATAAATCTTCGATAGTGTGATTCAGAATTACTAGTAGCGCTACCTCTTGACGAGTTGCGGAAAGTCGCCACAGCGCTAACACTAGTTATTAGGCAGAATCGGTTGACCGGTTTAAACTTGAGCATTCAGTCAAGCACAGTCATGGATTAACCACCCGACACAGCGGAACGGCGTTTACAAATCACCGCGACCCCTGACGGATCGCCCTCCGACCAGATACTCTGACTGGCCTTAATTATTTAAACTCCTGTTACCTCGATATGTAGTGGCATGGGCATAGAGGTTTAAAATAGCACACCTATTGCTGTCCAGTAGTAGTGTTAAACGCTGTGTTCTGGTATTAATGGTGTTGTAAGTGAGACATACTTATCGCAGGCCTTTCAGTGGGTCAACCTCAGGTAAGGTAAGATGTGTGGCCTCGAATGACAACCTCATTCGAGGCCACACATAGATCTTTAATAAGTTTAAAAGGCCCTTTGAGGTTCGACTCCGGCGGCACCACCACCACACCTATTTCTACCTAATAGCAGCAGTGTTCAGTGCTGCTGTGTTCTGATTTGAAGGGTCTGGTAAGGGAGACATACTTATCCAAGATGTTGCAATCCTCAGGGATAGCCACGCATGTGTGGCTGATCTCAGGTAGGATTGTGGTCTTATCAGGGATTGATTACAAATGTCCACGGGCGCAGTGGCCACTTGCCATCAGGTGGATGTTTTGTTACTGCAGGTGCATGTTTGTTTACTGGTAAGTCTCTAATCTTATGTGGGCTTAATTAAAGATATTCATGAGTGGCTAAAGCCATTTACCATCAGGAAAATGCATGCTACAAGCTAGTGCTAATAAATTCAAATATAGATCTTTAGTGGCTATGGCTGGTGCGGCTAATATATGGCTACTTGCACTACATACAACAAACATAATTAAGATGAGCAGTACCTATCTAATCATTGGTATCAAAATCATCTAACATGTACCACAAACTTAGTACCCTAAATGCTTTACCGCCAACCCGTTTTAGTAAACTATGAGCTAGTTAATCATAAATCACTTTCACTAACCTTAGTTATAGTTCCAACCAAGTTTGTAATCAAATGACTAACTAAAACCAAAGTTGTGATTTTCTTCGAAAGAAGGGAGCAGCGCACGACCTGAATCTTGATCCTGTGTCTTTGAGACGCCACAGCACACATTAGACTTTTTGAGTTTTCAAAAAATGAAAAATCCAGAGGTATGTTTTATTTGTTATGTTCATGAACTGTATGTTTTTAAGACTGTTAGCAATACGTCACTGATGTCCATGGACGCCAACGTTATGGTGGAAACCGAATGGTGGTAAGTAATTTCTCAAAAAAGAGGGGTTTCATCTGTAGTATTCACTTATACGTTGCTACTCCCGAGTACTAAGACGATCGCCTCATTGTAAGTGTCCCTTCAAACAAAATAAAAGGCTATGGTACCTGCCCGGTCAAACTATCTTAATTTTAACATTGTGTATGTATTCTGAAGATACACACGTTACACAAGATACGCATAATTATGAATGTAGAAACGATATTTGAATCTGAAAAGTATTTAAATTTTCCAATTTAATTATGGATACAGTCATAAGAATAATGTTCTGGTTAAACCTTTTACTCACTTTTCCAAATTCTTTAGTTCGTTCAATTTGCGATAGATGGCAGTAACTGCGACCAACATTGAAAACATACGTGTGCGCTCACCCTTATAGTACAATGACTCCGTTGCAATAGCGAGAAGCGGATCCAATTTGGTCAAGCTTGCCATTGTATCTGCCAAGTGTAAACAGATTTTCCTTGGACGTAGTTGATTTTTAAGTCCTTTTTGAAGACGTCTCGCAGTCGACGTAGATATTTCTCGGGATCAGCGCAAAAATGTATTTTTCAATATATCTTTTCATAGCTTTTCAGAGTTTTTATCTTCGTATTATCGACTTACATGAATTGAATATCGAGTCAAATAGCAACGGGTATAATAAATTTCGTGAAACTTTTCGAAAAAATAAGAAACAAATTGAATATTTTATAAACCGATATTTTAAATCATTTGTGCCTTTAAGTACCATTGATGTTTTAGAACATCCAATTAATATTTTATGTTCATAGTGATTGAAAAAAATACATTAAAATATAAATTTCATATAGGTATCTTAAATATTGTCCTCTTCATAGGTATTATTATTTCAGTACACGTGAGAATTTTTACGGGAACTTTTGGAACTGCCGCTTCGCGTCCAGTATTAAATTAGGGAATATCATTAGCAGACAAGGAGCAATATAACATATTGTGCAGGAGCAAACATCCTTACAAACCCTCGTAGCCGCGTACGTGACCAACACTACCTGTTAGGGATGGGATAGTATATATCGATGATATTCTTATAATCACTTACTCTGCTAATACTTACTGCGCCTACTCCATCGAAGTATATTTTAAAAGTTAGTAAAAACAAAAAACTAAATTATAGATAGTATTCTTTTAAATAAATTATCGATGGCATGAATTCTCGTATCCTGCTATAACTTCATAAGATACACTTCTTACAAATGTACTAGGTACTATGAAACGAAATTCTAAGAAAATATCTAAGCAACGACATGTTTTATTAACTTTTATATATACAATTATAGGTACATATTTATTATTATTCCAAAATTTAAGTCATTAGAAGGTGAAAAAATAATTATGAAGCATTTTACAAAAAATTCAAAATTTAAGTCATTAGAATATGTAAAAATAATTATGAACCAGTTTATAAAATAAATATGTTTTAAGATATTGAAAAAGTACCAACGTAATAACTATAACTTGTAAAATTTACAACACATTCCCATCCCTACCGAGTTCACGACGTAACAAAAGACCTTGATCTATTGAATCATTCCCGGGATTGTGTTACGATGATCCCGTAGCTTGCGCCGCTCGTTTGCGCCAGTGTTGCGCCATTGATACCAGCTCGTACACAAACATGTCTGATTGCGATGCTGTGCAACGTGTGTGGTGTTTGTGAGTGGTATGTAATGTTTATGACAACAGGCGTCTTTTGATTTCCAAAATCGCAAAATTCTAAACTATAAGAAAACTGATTTATGCCCGCTTCGCTATCGCTAATTCATTCGCACAGAGAGACCGTAGGTATCAAAGTAGGTTGTAGGTATAAAAGTTACTTTTCTATCCCTTGGGAGTAGTACGTTTTTTCGGGATGAAAGGTACTCTATGTCCTTTTCTTTTATTTTTTTCGTTTTTTCGGGATAAAAGGTACGCTATGTCCTTTTCTGGACCCTTTTTTATGTATGTACAAAATTACATAACGATCGGTTGAGTAGTTAAAGCTTGAAGGCGTTACAAACTAACAAACAAATAACGAAACAAATAAACGGACTTTCGTATTTATAATAATTAGGATTATCTCAATTAACCGTTTAAGTAAACGCTTAACCTATTACAAAACGCACAATATGCTTGTATTCCGGTCGAATTAACGATGTAATAAAAGGTATTGATGTAGTGAATCTTCCCGTGCGCCGCTCGTTTGCGCCAGTGTTGCGCCATTGATACCAACTTGTAGACAAACATGTTTGATTGCGATGCCGTGTAACGTGTCTGGTATTTGTGAGTGATATGTAATGTGTATGGCAACAGGGTGTGCGTCTTTGAATTTCGTAAATCGCAAAATTCTGAACTACCTATAAGAAAATTATCTCAATTAACCGTTTATGAAAACGCCTAGCCTTTTTACAAATCGGACGTCAAATTAACGACGAATTTTTATTTTTTTTATGATTGAAGTAGCGAACGAGCATGCAGTCCACCTGATGGTAAAGAGCTACTGCCGCCTATGGACATCTATTTATAATCAACCCCAGATAAGATCCAGGTGCTACCTGAGGTTGATCTCAGATGCGTTGCTACCCCTGAAGACTGAGCTGGAACGCCTTCAGACCTGAACACAGCAGTGCTTGACACTGCTGTTATAAGGCTGAAATAGGTATGGCGGTGGTGCCACCGGAGTCGAACTACATAGAGTTCTACCACCTTCAAAATACATATAACAGTAGCTTTTGACAAAAGTCACCACGCCAGTCAGCCAGTTGGTGAGCGAAGTAGGTGTTGACGTTACACAGGAAGCCGCTGCTTCCTCTATATCTCTTGGTATTTATCCCATAGTTTCTTTCTACGACATACAAGAGAAGAGTAGAAAATATACTATTCAAGATCGTTACATGTCTATTTTTATATAATAAAGTGTTTTTCCATTATTTATTATTAATATTAGAATTACTATCGTAGTTTTATTATTTAGTTACCAATAGATATTATGAAAATAAGGATATTCACGTCTTTTCACTAAAATTCTTGTTGCAAACTTTAACTTGCATCAGAAGTCGCCATTTACTAATTTATTGTAAAATTAAATAAATTCTAACAAATTTATAACGGCAGTCTGTCTCGGAATAATGTATTTGGCCACTGGGAGCAATTATTCTGCTGCAACGTCTATGAATTTTAAGCGATTAGAGCTCATTTCAGTCCCATCTACTGGCGTAGCTCGTTACTCAGCTATTTACATAATAGCAAGACGGTCGGGTATTAGAGACTATTGTGGTGGTAATTTTATAATGGTCAACCAAATTGGTACGTAGAAGTGTTGTCTTTTCGGTGTGTATCAAATATCAAAGGAATCGTAGGTAGTATTTCGGTTTATTTTTCATGCATTTTCGGGAAGATTTGCCTTCGAAAAACTTTAAGTGCAAGTTTAAGTATGTAAAACGTCGTGGTAAAGAATATTTGGGTCTTTAACGATAATATCTACTATTGGTTGTAAATTCGTTAGTACGTTCATTCGTTACTTTTTTTAAATAGACTTGACATTTATGTGTAAATTGAATGAAAGTAATTAAAGTAATATACATATTTGACGATATTTGTCGATTTATCTTTTTTCTAAAGCTTCAAATATAAATTTTATTGATTTGTGGCTATTCCTACTACTGCACACAAATTAGGTTCGTATTACAGGCTTATTAAAAAAACTCTAATAGGTACTTTCAAGACCTTAAAAAATCTTATAATAATTGCAATCATCTTAATCACCTGTTCTTATTTTTTTGTCTCAAATATTATAAAAGTCAGGTACGAATTACTTCATAAAAAATGAACGCATACTAATTGACGATTAATTGAACGCGTCCGTAGTTTTTTCACTAAAATATCAAATAAAATTTAATACTAAAAGCATTAAAGATTTATATGAAAAAGGCAAAATACGGATATTGAGCCACAGGGAAATATAATAATTTGCTTCGCATGTTTTATTAAAAATTTAATAAAATGTTTGGATATGAAAATGGACGGCCACTCAATTTATAGTTTATTTAGCGTATTTTAGCTCAATGAATTAAAATATATATAATTTTGCAGAGTAACAATTTGATAGCTTGAATTCGCTATTCACTGATTCTGATTTTGTCGTATCTCTGAAACCATGTGGGCATTTCCTATTAATGCATTATAACTTATTCGCTATAAGTACAATACAATTCGAATACCGCAACCCTTTTTATGTCCCACTGCTGGGCACGGGTCTTCGCCCACAACGGACAGAGGCTTGGAGCATACTCCACCACGCTGTTCCAACGCGTGTTGGTGGGGGGATACGGGTTAGTGTCCAACCCGTGTCGAATGTTTTGAAACCGCCCATAAGGCCTCTGACTGGGTTAACGACTGCTATACAAGGATAATGACCGGAACCGACAGCTTAAGGTGTCCTCCGAAGCACGGAAATGCGCATGAAATTTTTGCAGTCACCTGTCCATCTACCGACCGCGCTCGACATTGCTTAATTTTGTAGATCGGTTAAGATCTACGCAATCCGCAAGGCTATGCGCGCTTCGCATTGCACAATTTGAATATAGCATTTAAACTACTGTCAATTGTCAGAGATTTATAAGAGTTACAAGTTATATCAAAGTTATTTCGATTTAGAACAAAACTAGCAAGAACAAAACACGAAACAATTTAATCAACAAATGCTACAGAACGCATGTTGATCAGAGGGAAAATCCCTGTCTGCAGTATTTTCGCCCTAGGCAGTATATTACAAGTTTCTCTATATTCTGAATTTTTCCTATTACACCTTATTAACAATTAGATTTACAATAAATAACATACTATATAAATACCTCTACGCTCCGAAATAAGCTTTAACTATGGAACAAATGCATCCAGCAGGAATTTTACCAAAATTGTTCTGACTTAGAACAAAACTAGCAAGAAAGTAGTACACGAAACAATTGCATCAACAAACGCTACGGAAGGCACGTTGATCAGTAGGCAAATCCCCGTCCACAGTATTTTCGTCCCAGGCAGAATATTAGAAAAGTTTTTCGATCCCCTGAATGCTACGGGTACGTGAGACACAAATATTGCACCGGAGCCAAGGATAATCTCTTGGCTTCTAGCCAGTTCACAATATGTAAGCATAGTTTTCAATAGAGCCATTTAGGTAGCGATGCCCAATGTACAATAGTAGCGTGACAATTAATGTTGAACGCATAGACACTTTTTTTAATTTAGACATTTTTGACATTTAGCTAAATAATGGTTATTTATTCCTTTTAAAATTTTCTTTTTTTTTCTTTTAAATAGTCAACGGATTATTCATATAAGGCCTCAGATAAATAAAGTAGGTAGATCTATCATTCCTAACAAAAAATCAAGGCATTTATAAAGTGGACGGGTTATAAAAGTGATTATGTGAGCGTAAATAAACTAAAGGTACTGACAAGAAACTGCGCTACTTTTGTGTAAGTGTGTGCGTATAAATACATGAAAGTAGTGTAGTTTTTTGGCTTCACATAAATACAAGACGGAGAGTAATTTACCTATTTTATTTATCTGAGTATAAGGCATTAGAAGTAATGTATAATAGACCAAATGTGTAAGTTCGGTTAGGTTAGTAAAATAAACAGTTAAATGGTGTCTTTGTATAGTAACCTAAAATAAATAGTTAAATGCTGTAAAACCTCTGCCGACCGCTAAAACAGCGTTAGTCAAAAATGAAAAATAATGCTTGGTTAAGTGTAGAAGTGATTTAAAAGAGGATATTTTTGGATATATTTGTTTTCTTAAAAACAATTTTTAAATACATTTTTAGTAGATTTACATATCGGATATGTTAATATTTGTTTGTGAAGTCCTCCGATGTAATTTCATCTCAAGACTTCAGACTATTTCAAATCTCAAAGTTTTTATAGTTTGGTCCCTAATTTACGCAGTGGAAACTTTGGTCCCGTTATTCATTCACGCAGTGGAAATTTATTTGTATTATTTTCCTAAAAAATATGCAAAAATATGCATTGAGTTTACTCAAGCGATTGAGCAATTCTAAAACTAATTAAAATACAAATTATAATAGACATATCACATATATACTCGTATGCATAACATACATATTCAGTATGTGAATATTACGAAACTTATGTAACTTGGTGCCTACAATTGAGAACTATTCACGGAGGCATTTCGATAACTACTTAGCTACGCTATTATTGCACAATATTGGCTTTAGGCTTATTAATCTAAGCGAATTAATCGAGATGAACAGAGTGGTATATGTATGTTTACTTGTGGCATGAAGCGTAAACAGTTTTGATAGCGAATTACTTATTAATAATAGTAGATTAGATTAGTAACACATATATAGTATAGCAATTATTGTTTGTAGACATGCATTATAACTTAGTGGTATTAAAGACACTTGACACGCTTTCTACACACATAGCCTCAAAGTAGGATTTTTTTCCTGTGTTGTGGGTGGACACAAACACCCAGACCCAGAACAGAAATCTAAACTCATCATTCAGATATCTGTCTAGCCGAGAATAGAACTCCGGACCCACAGCGCGTCAGACTGGTATGGTAATGTAATGCGCTCTAGGTGAGATTGGAGGCTTACCTTAGGTCGGTCACAGATGCTTTTCTACTCTTGAGGAGTAACTTGGAATGCCTACGATAAGTGTGTCTCCTTTACCACGCCCATCAAATCAGACTACACGATATAGTAGCACTAGCTGTTATACTGGAGATTTAATACTGAAGAGAAACGTCACTTATATTATCATCATCGCTACATAGTATAAAATAAAGTCACTCTCCGCCGTCTGTCCTTATGTATGCTTAGATCTTTAAAACTACGCAACGGATTTTGATGCAGTTTTTTTAAAAGACAAAGTGATTCAAGAGGAAGGTTTACATGATGTTTAATGCGCGTGGAGCCGCGGGAAAAAGCTAGTACTTGATAGATGATTAAATAGGAAGTAGAAAACTTGTGAGGTCGTTAATGTAACCAATCACAAATGGCAAAAAATGACAATTAATAAAGATAAAATACGTACATCGTTTAAGTAGTGTTCTATAAATGATTCTACACGTTATTCTGCCCACTGAAAAAAATATTATTAGGTACATTGTTTTATCTATACAAATAAATAAAATTGAAGTGTCTGTTTGTGATTTCAAAATATAATTTTTTTACTCAATGCATATGAAAATATACACGATACCTATAACGAAAATGCAATTTTTTTTTTGTCTGTCTGTCTGTCTGTTTGGCTGAACTAATCTTCTAAGCGGCTGGACGGATTTTGACGGGACTTTCACTGAAGGATAGCTGAAGGTCTAAGGCGTAACATTAGCGCGCGCACCACGCGCATGCGGGCCTCGGGGGAGCGCGAGATGTTACCTATGGTTAGATAAGTGTTCTTTTTTACTTTTTAACGCGGGTGAAACCGCGGGGATCAGCTAGTATATAAATAATTATAATAACTAATGAGCTTCAATGAGGATCACCCCCACGCTACTCACCCGCGCGAGGCTAAGTCTGTTACATAAAGCCTAAACTTTACCGCGCTCTATTTTTTTCAAATAAAATGTAAGTCGAATATTTCTTCCGTTTAAATCCTGATCAAATCAATTCACATGATATTTAAAATTAAGCCCTAACTATAGACATCTATAAAGTGACATAGATATAAAAAATATTTTTCTCTTAAAAACTTTACGTGTCGAACACAAGTATGTATCTTTATTTGGTATAAATGTTTTTTTTTTTAAATACAAGATGTGAAGCAAAAATACTAATAATTCCACATGTATGTGCAACCAGAAAAAATAATCAAAGGAATATTCCCCATAACGCTAATATATTCCAACAATATATTACAGCTATTAACACAAATGGTAGGCATTATATCATACTAAGATATATCCGGCATTCACAAAAACTGAATCGGGGATGTCAATCACAAATGCTATTTGTATACGTAAATGTTACAATAGTGATACGTTATAAATAACGTTGTATAAACAGTAACGTTAAGATAACAAAAAATGGCCTACTCGTATATGATGAGATACCGACTTATTACTGCAATTCAAAGCCTGAATGTTCTAAGCTAGAATAACTTGTGATAAATGCATTCACTATAATGAGCGTTGGTTTTAGAATTGAGTTTATTAATCAGTTTTGGTGATCATTAAAAAAGGAATAAAATATATTAAACCAGATATACTCGTATATCACTTACATTTACATAATTTCATTAAACGCTACTTATGTCATTTTGCTAATCGACCAGACCAGACTAACTTCACGCTAGATAAAATTGTTGCCTAATCTTCTTTATTATTTTCTTATTAAACGCGCAATACATTATTACTTTTTCGATGCGTTAACATTTAAAAGACTTATTATATCAAAATCAAGAACACCAGCCGGAGTCCTCACGGTGCGTTGCCCTTTCGGGTCCAGCTCGGGCGAACGCTGCCCTCGCCGCACCGTCAGATGCACGACAGTATGCGACCACACATGCCACCGTCCTTGCCAGAGCCACAGGATGGACGGTTCGACGTCCCACTCTAGCCGCCCGCAGCCCCGAAAGCCCCCCTTTAATCGCCTCTTACGACAGCCAGGGGATACCGTAGCCCTATTCTAGTCCTGGAACAAGGGAAAATAGTCAAGTATACTAGACTTGACAATATCCCTACTATGTAGGGATCCTGAAGATCCTGAATTCACACACAGACACTTTAATCTCGCTTTACATATATCATCTTCGTATTGATTCACGTTTAAAACTAATTTCAGTACAACTTGTTACCGATTGGTATTAAGTCGTGGTTGACACTTCCTCATATCCGGTCCATTACTTTATAGTTGATGTTCCTAGAACCTTGGAGACAATTTTGCTATTCCGCCTGTGTGATCCTATAGCTATATCTTAAGGGGTCATCGTATAATATCCGGAGGAAGCATCGTCTTGAGCGATGACGGGTCCACGTCGTCACGTGCCCCCCTCGTACATCTTTATGTCTGACTAATGTAATGTTTTCTTTTAACACTGCTTTAACGTACTATGCGTTGGGAATCTTAATGCTGATGTCTTGAAGGAAATGACTCCTTTCGTTTTTATTACCTTAGTACTTGACAGCGGTTTCACCCGCGTTAAATAAGTAAAAAAAAATAAACTTAACTGTAATCAGCTCGCGCTCCCTCGACGGCGGCCGCGTGTGCCTGGAGCGCGCGCTGATGCTTTTTTCAAAAATTAAAGTAGCCTATGTTACGCCTTAGACCTTCAGCTATCTTTCATTAAAAGTCTCGTCAAAATCGGTCTAGTTGTTTGGACGATTATCTCAGCCAAACAGACGGATAGACAAACAAACAGACAAACGAACAAAAAATAATAATTGAATTTTTGTT
>DWPV01007050.1:0-11003 GCA_018251915.1 Urbanus proteus proteus
GATGGTGGTACGAATCTAAGTAATACTGAAGTAACATTGAAATAAGATGCTACGGAACTATGATAGTTTTTTAAAACATGGTGGTAAGGCCCCAGGTTATCGTTAGCGCAGTTGATTGCTATTCCTCGCAAACAGTGCGATATTCCTTGATAACGAATGTACGTGTTATCTGATGGTAGGTTCATGTTTATTAATAATATACTTACATTGTTGATGTCTTTATGTTGACTAGGTTTTAAAATAAATAATGAGTTCCATACTCAGCCACACATCGGAGGCTATCCAACTCAGTCCTCAGGGGTAGCAACATTAGCAATTCATCTTCCTCCAGTAGGACTGTAATCCTATCCAGGGTTGATATACAGATGTCCATAGTTAACAGCCATTTTCCTTTAGGTGGATTGCATGCTCATTATGTTTGCTTCCTAGTTCTTCAAACGGATATACATCAGAATCTCACGAGCATTGCTAATACGATTTCTCCATAAACCACTATTTAATTGTGATTACGAAACGGTTGCTAACAGATGCTATCTCGAAACAAGGTGTGCCAAGAAATGTCTTATCTTGTCATATGTGACCTGATAAACATGTATTGATTGTTAAGAAGATTTCAAACCGGATATGAATATTGTGGAATATTCGAGCGAGTAATTATTACGTATTGAGTAAAATATGACGTGTGGTGTCGGTCTTGAATTGTATTCTTTCCGTGGGTGTCGTAGGAGATGACTAAGGGACAAAATCTAGTAGATGGGTTGTAGTCTTCCTGTGTAAAATTTACTCCCACTAGTGTGCCATTACGGTCATCAACTCAACACGCATGTCAGGCTCAGTGATTATTGGCAAATACAACTGAAAAATTATGAGATGTCCAGTAGAGTAAATACTTAAAATATACGTACAAATATATTCGTAAGAATGACTTGAATATTCCAAAATTTGATAAAACATCCCCGTGGGTCCGGTATTAATTTAATCTTAAGACTACTTATCTTAATACTAATATGAACTGATAAATTCATATCTGTCGTTAAGAGGATTTGGAACAGGATTTTAAGTTTAATTTTAAGATAATTATCAGTTATTTGTCGTTTTGCTTATCTACAAATTGCATTGCATTACCGTCATGTTTTTTCGATACAAAGTACGATAACACGAAAAATACCTACCATATAATTAGGTTCTGTCTCTGCAAGATTCCAAGAAAGATAAAATTGTTAGGTTTTTGGGTCTACCTGTCCTTAATTTAGATTTTTTTGTGCGTATAATTCTAGTCTTTTTGAGTTGTTTGTTTTAATAACACAAGAATATCTCTAAGTAGCTAAAGATCTGATTATAAGACCGAGAACTTTCTACTTTTTAACAAAAAATCTTTTCTAGTTCGCGAATGACTTTTTCAGATTTGAAGATTTCGTTTGTTGAAATGTGTGTAGCTTGTCAACAAGAAAGCTATTGACCGATTACTTTATTTTCTTATTTCATGTACTTTTCAAAACCTTTAGATAAGATAAGTTTTCTTCGGAAACGTACAAGAGGTTTTATTGCAGTTCAATCATAAAATGGTACATTTAATGACAAAGGTATTGTGAGTATTGTCGCCTATTTCCATTGAAGTGTATACAGATAAGAAAGGTAATAAACACATTTAAAATATATAAAACCAGAATGTTAAGCAAGGAACACAGATTGATAAACTTTCACTAGCGAGTTGAAGTGTTGAAAATAAAAATAAAAACAAACACGCGTTGGAAGTTTTATACGCACAGTAGCACGCGTATATTAGTGCGTTTTTTTTATGAAATAATTAATTCCAATGGCTGAATACTTCAATCAGCCTATACTTGGCCATATTTTATGCTTTGATGTTCAGTGAAAATTTAATTAGATATTTAACTAATATTGGAAACGGTTAACCTGATTAACTTAGATAAAAAAATATTTTCCGAGAGTAATTTCTAGAAATTCTGTACAAAAGTTGAAATATCACCATGCTATGAGAAAGCAACGGTAGAAACGTTGCCAATATTAGGAAGCATTGCGACGCTGACCTTCCAACACCCGTTCTCCTTCAGTCCAACAGAAAGCTGTTAAGAGTTAATGATAGGAAAAGTTTTATAAGCGACAATAGTTGTGACTTAAACCTCTGAGTCTTGGAAGCTTATACATATTTAGTATTTTTAGGCAGATGTCGCAACGATTTTTGATTTTAAAACTTTTGTTCATGATTAAGTGCTGAATATTAAAATCTTATATTCGTACGCGACCACAGCCTCTCTGGTAAGAGTAGGACAAGTCACAGTATTTAGCTTAATTATAAAATAAATAAAAAAAATCATATTACATTTTATTCGAGAAAAAAATCTTGGAGAACGTCCAAATGTTTCAAATATTTCTCAAAAAGAATAAAATTTAAAAATAGATTGCATATAAATAATCCGTAAGCAGTACGAAATTTAAAATAAAGATTAAATAATATTTGATCGCATGGAGACAGATCTGTCAAGAGCAAAGCAATCAGAGTTACAAATCAAATGATGTCAGCAAGTCATTAAAGTAATGGAATTACTGGAAGCAGTTAAGCAGTTTTTATGAAGCCTATTACATGATCCACTGTTAAGGGTATGTGTGGTAGCGCCGACGTTCGTATAACTTGTTTTAGAGGCTAAGTTTGTGTGGGGAATTCTCGAGTATTCCTAAGACTTCCAAGTATGGCAATCAACGGTGCTAATTGTCCTTATACACGCGATAATCTTTCTTAGTAACAGTTATTTAAGTTAAATATGTAGTTATAATGTAAAAAATACTTGTGCTGGAGTTCCCTTTGCTTTAAACAATATTAGTCGAGTTGTTTACACTATATGAACTATAGACATGTAATTGTTTCGAAACCTTGCTTTGAAAGATATCACTCGATAGCTAAAACCTTGAATCTAGTTATTAGTTCTTGAAACGAATAGATTGTAGATAGGTTCAAACCATATCAAGCACTTATCAATGAATGTGAAGTTGCTGTTCCATTTACAATAAAATAGTGTGAAGTCAGTCGATGGAGTCATTTTTGACATAAACAATCGCTAATGTAATGTACAATTGTGGACATGGTGCGACGCCTTGAGGTATGCCTTAAGGCTATTAACGTACGTTGCATCAGTCACGTATACCTTCCCCCACTGCTGCACCAGTCCGCCTACGATAAATGCAGTAGGCCGTGGAAAATTAAAGAATATTTACTAACATCATGGCCCATTAACTTAAAGCCTCGTGATTTGAATCGAATGCTTTTTGAGAATTTGCATACACAAAATAGTGTCAATGAACTAGAATAATCAGACTTGTTTACTCAAATGTTCAACTGATTCATGTAAAAACTGTTTCACACTACACAGTGTAATTCAATATGCGTTGCTGCACATTTGTAACAAACAACTTTGCCCTGATAATTAGAATTTGAAACGTTGCTGATGACAACATTTATACATTATATGAAAATACAATTAAAATATAGAACAATAACTGAGTAACTGATACGATGAGAAACATAAAATTGTATACAGGACTTTTTAAATTAAAATGTTTTTCTTTTTAAAGAGCTTTTTAAGCTTGCTTTCAAAGAATATTATTTTTCTAAGACATTTGTAACTATTTTATTTATAATTGTGACGAGTAAAATAGTAGATTTTACTTTTTCAAATTAAAATCGCTGGCGATATGCGCATACTTGGCCTACATGTTGCAACTCCATTGGCTTTTGACCTTTAAGAATAATCTGGATGCTTTGAAGTTAAATAGTTAAAAGTGGTAGTCGATCACTCTATTCTATGTTAAGATTACTATGGTTTGAAGATTTTGTTCTTCGTATTACTTATTTTGGTGAAACTTGAACCACAAATGTTTTATAAAGTAACTTTAAGACAATATGTACTAAATGAAGATAGAAAAACTGAGTAATTTCTATTTATAGTAGTTTTACTAAACAGAATTTAGGAAAATCCAGTTGAATCAACATTCTCATGTGTTGAACTTTGAACATGAGAACTTGTTTTCGCCGCCAAGTCATAGTAATCGTATTTTTCCTCATAATTAATATTTTTTTCTTCAAAAAATTTAACGATCAATTTAGGTTTCTGTTATTTATCAGGAAATAATACCGATAAAACTTATGACGTATGTGTTAATAAATTGATTGATGTCACAAATCTCGTAACACTAAAAATAGGTTTTACATGTATAAACGTTTTGAGTAGTATTTACGTTCTAAACATTATTATTATTATTTTGTAGATTTCTGTGATACCTTAGTTTAAAGGTGTTCATACACATTACAATAATACACATGACCACCAAATGTTAAGTGGTTATTAGTCGCAATTTTGGCAAATATGACAAAAACTTTACAGAAACTGATTCATATGTGTTGGCTTAACTTCAAGCATTAAGCTCTTTGTCTTTAGCCGTAAGATACCGTGTAAAACATTCGATCTATCTTAATATCCTGGCACAAATTGTACATAAAAAATCCTTAGCAAAAATACGATGTCCGTCACTACAATTTATAATACGACACTAAGTATTGTAAAATTCGTTTGTTGTTCGAAAAATTGTTTTCAAATTCATGTTATCCTTTGTAAATTAATCAATTCCTCTTTCAAGTTAATATACAAAGAACAATTGGCGTAACATTTGATAGGTATATTATCGATGAAGTTTTAAAATTGGAATGTGTCCAATGTTTTTGTTTCTTAATTTTACCCTGTGATACCCCTGCTGGTAATTGCAAGCCAAATTGAGATTTTGAATGCTGGTAATCCAGCCAAATTGAGACGTACGATTTTTTTATACAATTCAAGGTTACAAAACTTATATCAAAAATATGTACATATTTAAAACTTGATTTATAGTATAAGAATAGATTACCGGTTAAGTAGACTACGACGCAGATTCTAGTCGAAAGATCATAATGAAAGGTTTTTACCATTGTATTTTTTTTAACTTTTCATATGCTTACGTTTGAGAGGGAGGTTAATCTCACATACCGCAAATTTAATACTGACGTTTACCGGTTCTGAGCGTCACCGAAGCTGAAACGCCGCGGAGTTTTTATCGATAAGAGATCCTTTAAAATATTCCCCTTTCGCATTAAAATAAGTCTCAATCATCAGATTTCAACACATATACGACTTACGTTACATACAAACATAATATAGCCTTCGATCTAAAGTCGATTCTACTGCGGAGATAGACTCCGGAAGAGAATGGCACATACCGCAAATCAAAAGATCAAACTAAATTATGGCAAGAAGTAATGATATTGTTAATTTTATTTTCATTAAATAATTATCAAACGGGTAGTATCTGATGATGTGCCTACTGATGATCTACCTGAGTCACGGAGTCACAGGAATGACAAAATTGCGATCAGAATAAAGTTTTTTGCGTACTTGTACCCATTTTGTACTTGATTTGCTTTTAAGTGTCCTTTTGACTTACATATTTTATATTAAATCGTTTTCCGCGTTTGACGCTGTTTTTATCAGTTAATCATGATTGAATATCATGTCGAAATTGCAAGAGATATAACACGGTTGCTAAGTAGTGTTATCGGCCATATTGTTTTAACCAAATGTATAGCAGATATCTATGGCCAATGACTTTTCACCCTGACCGTCAAAGCGATCATTTATTACCTAATTATCGCAACTGCTATCAAATTCGCCGGTTAACTGGTGATAACCCTTTTATCTCTTTGTATTAAGAGCCTAAATTCACTGATAAAACCCATTGTAAGAAGTGGCGATTATTACAATAAAATACCAGATGTCATTCTGGTCATTTTAAAATATTTTGTATTGTAGTGTTCCTAAATGTGAGGTATATTTTAATTTTGAAGGCAAAATTAAATTGTTAAAATTAAATATACCTAAATGCTAGACATAAAAGTCAGAGACCTCGTCACAACGAAGTGACAAACTGGCAAAAATTATCAAAAAAAGACTGCAAGAAATACATACATTAATGTATGAACACATACAAGTCATGGTGGTAAATTACAAAAGATTTTATGGATATAATCTTGAGATTCCTTGAGTCACAAATGGTCTTCCCAAACCGGATTGATTGAATGGGTCACACGGAACACGCGTACGCGATTCCTGGAAGTACTGAAGGTAAAGCTGCCATCTTTACATTTACATTTAGTATGTCCCTATATTTTGTATACAATAACGGTCAATATAAATTATCCGTTTTTAGATGTACAATTTTGTTGCAATTATTTTTCCACTATTCTAACGTACAACGCAAAATGGCAGGTTGGTC
This sequence comes from Urbanus proteus proteus, assembly GCA_018251915.1. Lineage (NCBI taxonomy): Eukaryota > Metazoa > Arthropoda > Insecta > Lepidoptera > Hesperiidae > Urbanus > Urbanus proteus. The sequence continues at coordinate 6,319 of DWPV01007050.1, forward strand.
TCTGTGTGCAAATGTAGACATGGAGGACTTAAAAGTCTTAAAACACAAAATATTGGATTGTTGAGAAATATTATTATTTCTGGCTGGATAGAAAAATACTTATCCTGATTATCAGGGCTACACACGCCCTAAAACCATTAGAGTCTCGTTGCTAAGTATTATAATCATCGCTTTTAATAAATCAACAGTGTAAATCTTAAACCGATAACAAGTCAAGTACCTGCCATAGCATAATATTTGCGAAGAATACGACTGTAGCGTAAATAACAAAATGGCGGTGTTTTCGCGCGCTTGTGCAGAATATATTTAGGCGCCATGTTGGCATCCACGAAGCAATTCGAAGGACATTTTGAATATTAAAACGCACATGTATTAAGTACAATATTGTTTTCGACACGCAGTTTTGCGTATCAGTAAAATCAATTCAACGATGATTTATCGGCGCATTCTTTCTCCTTTGATTACTACGATAACAATGTTTTTGTTTTGCTATGTCTACGTTATATAAATATTCCAAGTTTCCAAGTGGTGAGACCTCTGTTCTCTCAAAATTAGACTGCTTCTTTATACTTAGTAAACTTCTTAAAATGAATGCATTATTGGCTTTTGCCGTTTCAGAGAGACTATATTTTTTAATAAGAGCAGTATGAGCACCTACAATATTTATGCTCAACATCTCTCATTAGTGGGAGAGCGAAACCCAGAAAGGGACAAAGAATTCTTAAAGTGTGGTAGATAAATTGAAAAAACATTTTATAAATATAAATACCGTTATCGAAAGCAGTTATACAGTAAACGTCGAAAAACGAACAATAGTCGTATAGTATGCAGCTTATATTACTAGTTTTCAACATGAGCAAAAAACATTAAACCAGAATATTCGTCCTTTACATGCCCTCATCGACCTAGGAAATTGATACGTTTTGCCAAACCGAGCTGCACTCGGATAATATCGAATAATGTGGCAATAATGTCGACCGTAACCAAAAATATATCGGAAGTCGTTCTGATAAGACCGTCAGGGTAACCTTTTAAATTAAATGTTGAGTTAAGGCGTATACTTATTGTATGCATTTCGATTGATTACTTACAAATGGAAATGAGTTTCTTATTTGCAGCAACACCAAACGATTGTGGAAATTTTATTGTTCTACAGAATATTCACGCTGTGTTTAAATTAAGGCTTATGTTAATTATTTTGCTTGGTTGCAGTTTAAAAAAATGCTTGAAATTGCATATAGTATCATTTAGACGTTATCTAAGCGAAAGTATGCAGCGATGAGTATGAAGATGTAGTAACAAAGAATAATCTATATCTTCAACTCAAGCGTTTATTGGATTTCCCCAAAACAGTAAATGAAATATCATAGGAAATGAAACACACGTTCAATCCAGAACTATAAACCATACCATACCATTAACCAATAAATAACGGCGAAAATTTAATTTAAGACATCATGACGTGTCTTTTCACTGCCATAACCGTGAAAAAATTCTGCAAATCAGAAAAGTTCTCGTCATACCTACAATCATGAATTGGATGTTGTTTTTTAAGTAGATAAATTACTCACATTATTGCACTTTAATATTGATAGCATCACCGGTTACAATAACAATGTCGTAAAATTGAAATAAACTTCAGTTGCAATAACAGGTAAACATTAGGTAGTTGCGTTTCATGTAAACAACAGCTTAATCAACAAGGCCAGCGACATATGTGGTTTTCAAACGACACTAATTTTGTTTGTCCTCTAAGCTAATATACCTACTAATAATAAATTGTTAGGTATTGCGTATATTGTGAAACAATGCCCTTGGTTTTCAGAATATGCATTTCTAGTATCTACAGTTCTAGTTATTTTTTGGAATGAAATTGTATTTTGGCACTATTTTGATAATAACGAGTGTTATCATATTTTTTTAATTTGGTTCCACAAAAAATATGTAATTGCTTATAATTCTCCTAATTGATATTTATTACTGTGATGAAAGTTCAATTATATGCAATTAGAACTATCGAATTTAAAATTAATTACACCTAAATTTATGATATTTTTTGTGTTACTGAGGTACCAATTAAATCTATCTTATATTTTTGTGTTAAAAAAGTTCAAGCCAAGACAAGGCCTTTACCTCAGGATATTACAAGAGGTTCTACAACTTTATTATCAGTACTAACCACGGTTTATCTAATCATCAGATCATTAGATTCTAATGTAAGCAACATTTGTGTCTATTTCACCTATGCTTAAGAACTGTCAGTACACATCTAGTCCGGTTTCCCTTCACGCTTATTGCGTTTTATAGGTATTTCTTCAGCATGGTTTACCGTTTGTGATAGTCATGGCAATTCAACTTAAATTGATACTTATCTTACGTTTCTGTAGAAATAAGTATAATTTTAGACAATATTAAATATTCTTTAGTAGTTTCCGAAATCATAAAAGCGTCAATATTTCAATAAAATTATGACGTTACAATTATTTATAGTTCTATATAAAAAGATGTTATGTCAGACAAAGTTAATAGATTGTAACAAAGTTTTATTTTAATGACGATGTTATTAATACTCTAATTCCGTGTACTAACCAGTTTGACCCTCGACATTTTGACTATAACAACTAGAGACCTTGAATTTTGCGAATTTATTATTTTATTAGTCTATTTGAATCTAACAAGGAAAACATTTCGTCAGTATGTTCGTGATGAAAATAATGCGCTATTGAAATCATTGTGTTAGAACTCGGACCTCAAGAGCGTGAGAATAACAAATAATATACCGAACAACAAGAATAAGATAACAATCAATTTAAAGTAATTACTACAAGGTATTTAAAATAGCAATGAATCAAACATCATCTGTACTAAATTTGAGATGTGCATCGAGTGCTTAAGCTTAGCAGACATCAGTAAGTAACAGAAACCGATGGGGCTAAAATATTCTACTGTCAATACCAACTGACTTATATGGTATATTCATAGTGCCGTATGATGTCGGTGTGGTCGTGGTAACTATTGACAAGCCCTCATTGGGCACCCCTCCTAATGAAAAGATTATATACTGCGATGGACCTCAAAAGGCTGATGGATGGATGACTATTCACATTGATTATTAAGATACAAGCTTATAATTTAATATTTTACTCTGCGATAGGTTATTATAACCGCCGCTGACGCTAGAGGCCTCAAGGGGCACAGTCACCTCCAGTATCCATTTATATTTTGTAGGCTTGAGTTCAATAACTTTTATACAACTTATATATTTATCATTCGCGTACACCCACTTCATATATTTGTTTTGCGTCGTAGCCTCACAAATATTTGTTGGGATTATGCACGATATTATGTTACTTTATTATTGCCTACGCGGAATATACATTATAGTCGTTATTAATTAACACATCCTTACGTAAGAACATATTAGTCCTTGTAATGGCTTACGCAAGCTTCTAGACGGCATAATAGTAATCTATATTGTTCATAAAGTATTGTCATAATATCTATTCTATTCAAAAGTTGCTGCAGAGTTATTTTGTTCGTCACGTGGCTTGTATCGTATAAAGTTTTAGAAATATCTTTCGTGTACAGTAACTCCACTTATATTACGTACTTTTTATAAGTTCCCAAGATTAGAAGCGATACCGATTTTTGTATTGTTTCTCTAGAAACTATGACCAGTATTACTAACACTTATCGTTACATCCCGTTTGCCACATCAATTACATAAGTGTACTTTGCGAATCAACATGATCCCTTTTGCATTCACAATTCATTCTATACCAATCCCTTCAGTATTCACCTCGTGTCCCTAATTGCTTCTAGTTGATACGCGAGTGAAAGGTTGAGATTTGCTTCCTTACTTGTTTTATTTCCAAGGTTCCCATTGTTCTAACTATCGGATATGTTGGTATCGTAAGGCTCGTTAGTCTTTAAAATATTTTCTAAAGGTTTCTCAGTTCCATTGTTAGTCATTTTGCATTGTATTTGAAGAGCTGTAGGTTTAAATTTTCAATTTTCAAACCGCTGGATTCAGAAGGTACAGGACCTGTTGGAGTGGCGCCATTTAAGGGAGACCTGTGTCCAGCAGTGGACTTCAAAAGGCTACTGGATGGTTGGAAGTCCACGAGCCACAGTGCGTCTATGTTTTTATTGACCTGAATATAATTATGGCTCTTAACTTCAAATACAAGACATGATAAGTAGTATTATTTGTATTTATGTAGCTACAAATATTACACCACAGATCAGTAAGCTAGATAAGGTGATCTACTTTCATTAAGCTGTTATAATCAACCTGTTTATTGTTATGTTATCTATCTAGTATGAAAAGACAAAACAGTTATATATCGTCAACACGGCTCTGTCTAAGCTTTAAACCCGTAATGAGCAATATTGTATCTGAAAATAATAATTTACATAATTAATTTAATTTTAAGGAAGTCTTCAGATATTTTATTACAAAACCTGCAATTTCAATAATTACTTTGGCATTAAAATTAATATTAAGTAAATACAAAAATATAACTTTTCAAATTGATTTAACACATAATTAACGATTTATGACTAAGTAATATTTAACTAAAGTTTTATTATGTGATTTACCTACTTTAATAATTGTATTAGAATATTACTTACTTACCATAATAATATTATTACGTATCCTAAAAGATCATTTTTTTTTAATT
>DWPV01007051.1:0-11002 GCA_018251915.1 Urbanus proteus proteus
CGGGTTATAAAAGTGATTATGTGAGCGTAAATAAACTAAAGGTACTGACAAGAAACTAAGCCAGTTTTGTGTGTGTGCGTAAATACAGGAAAGTAGCGAAGTTTTTAGGCTTCACTCAAATAAGCGGTGAGTAATCTACCTATTTTATTTATCTGAGCATTTCATCGGAAAATTATCTATTTTTGCTAGTATACAAGGAGTATTATAAAGGCGGACTTATCTCATATTTCCTTTTTTTGCTCGTTTCCATAATCTGAAACCAGAGGTTCCTTGATTAAGAAGCGGAGCTGCTCCTGGGAGCCGCTGTCCCGACGGGAGCCATTACTTGCGATATATTGGACAGTCTCTGGTATCTTGAGCCATTAAAATTAAAATGTATGACGTATTTTTTTTCTTTTTTATAGGAGGAGGATATAAAAGATAGAAGTAGGATTTTTATATTTAAAAAATAAGGCAGACGGGTTACTTGATGGAAAGTAGTCACTGACTATGGACATTTGCAACACCAGAGGAGTCGCCAATGCATCGCTTTCTTTGAAGAGGAACTCTTTTTGCAGGACTTCATTTTCAAACGAATTTGAAGTCCGTCAGGTAGATCTTTGTGGTAGACATCTATATTCGACTCCACATAACAGGTACAATGACTCTACATTGGCGTATCACGTATGCGTTGCCGCTCTTGAGGGCTAAGATGGCTGTCATTCATATGATAACTGGTATTGTAACATTAATACGTTAGAAATAACCGTGACGTTGGTAATTCCCCCATCGAACAACTCTCGAATCGAACTCATTAAACCACAATAAAAAACATTTACGTTTTGGTGTAGCATAGAGACACATGTTTATTCTCAGATGTCCTCTCTCAGATTTGTAGAAGAGGGATTGATACACTTGACACTTTTTTGAGAACTTTTTTCCTCACGTCCTTTTTATAATTAATTTCTTATATGCAGATTGCATAGATCCTAACCAATGTACAAAGTTAACCAACGTCAGGCGCGGTCGGTAGATAGATGGGTGACCGCTAGTGGCAAAAATTTCATGCGCGGTTCCGTGCTTCAGAGGGCACGTTAAGCTGTCAGTCCGGGTGTTATCATTGGATAACTTTCGTTAAACCTTGTCGGAGACCTTATGGGCGGTTTGAAAACATTTTACATGGCTTGGCCGCTAACCCGTATTCCTCCAACTCGCATTGGAGCAGCGTAGTGGAGTACACTCCAAGCCTCTCAGTTAAATAAAAAGACCCGTGCCAATGGGACATATAAAGGGTTGCGGCATAACTTTTGAAATTACACAAGTGTATGAAATTTCCTCGCCGCTATAAGTCACAGATTGAGATTGGAAGGTAGATTATGGTAGTTAATTAATGCAGGTTAGGTCATATAACTTAATGGGATTGGAGTTTGAGATTTTTATGTACAGCTAACATGATATTTATCATCATTCTTACTAAGTAATATCAATCATATTATTAATGATTTCTTAAGAAATCTAATAAGTGATCAGTTCATGGAAAATACAAATTATTTATTTATCAATTTTCATCGTCAACCCATTATTGTCCCACTGAGTCACCGCGCTGGCATAGTGCGAATTGGGAGACTTCACACGTCTTTGATAACTTTTAAGAACTCTCAAATGTGCTGGTTTTTTTACAATATTTTCCTTCACCGTTCAAGCAAGTGATCATTAATCTCTAATATAAATTAGAGGTGCGTGAAAATCTCGGGCCCCCGATTGAGAGGCCAAGTTTGATTCACTAGGCTATTACTGCCGTGTCCCTTACTGTTGTGGCACTGATCCCGGAAGAGTCGAACGATTCTATCACTTCCAAAGCGTAGTGTTTAATCGCTGTATCTAGATTATGAAAAGCGGATTAATTGTAGATCACCAATACTGAAAGTAACATGTTCACTGCTAATGTGTGCCATAGATGCGTACCAATTTCTCATTAGTAACTGCTGAATAAGTCGTAGTCTCAAAATGTGCTTCACTTCAAAACCAAAGCAACAAAGTCTTGTAGATTAAGGCTTTAAATCTAAAAGAATCCAACGGCTTTGTAGCTCGAAGTTTTAAGAAAATCTACACAAAGAACTTAATTACACAGATATAAATCTAGCCTAGAAGCCCATCGAAGGGCCGTTTTTCATACGAATCGCGGGATTATCGTAATAAAGCGTAGTAATGAGGTCCGCGAACATTACGATGTCGGCGGTTGCCGCTTCTAGTTATTTATGACCGTACTTTATACGCACCTTTCGTGTTTTACCAAATTGAACATTAATGCCATCTTGTGCTCTCTCCATTGAAAGGTTTTCATACTAAAATATTAAATACTCACCAATATTACGATTTTATAATAAAAAACACAAACTATAATGTGTCTTAACACAATTATTCTATTAGATATCAACACTCTTGTCAAATAAAACTGTTACTTAAGGTAACATTTTTTTTGCAAAAGTAGATAATAAGATAAAGATATTTTTTCTTATACACTTGCACTTACTTTAAAACTGTGAATAAACCGTTTTACGTAATGTAGACATTTACTCTATGATCAGTCTTAAAATCACATTAAAATCATATCATGATTGAATTTTACGGTGAATTTTCTTATCGAAATTGTTTTAATTTCTAATTTCAATATACGTTTCAGAATGTAGGCTGAGGTGAAAGATACTCTGTGTAGTTATCTTAATTCAATCGCATATACTACAACCACAAGCACTGGTGTTCGGTATGAAAAAGTCAGGTAGCTGGATGGTGAACCATGTACTTACCTAACACCTTAGGCAGCAAATATGAGAACCTCCTAAACTCCCCTTTTAAGTGACAGTACACTTACCTACACTTGATTACACTTATTTACACTTACTTATCAACATTTACCCTTAATCCGTATTTCTTCATCCGTATTTCAGACGGTTGTGAAATATCTGTTAAGTCGATTTTTGGTGTTTACGACGGTATGCGACCACACATACCGCCGTCCTTCTCGGGGTTGCTGGCCGGACGGTTCGAGCTCCCACTCTTGCCGCCCGCAACCCCCGAAACCCCTTTTAGTCGCCTCTTACGACAAGCAGGGGATCGTAGCCCTATTCTGGTCCCGGAACTACAGGGAACACCACATAGTTACCTGTGGCATACATTCGACGGCATACATGCAAACAGACGTAAAGATATGCCCACATTCTCATAAATATTTACAGTTACAGTCAACGGGTATCGATGATTGTTCACTACTTAGTTATTTATAATTATATAACTTCAATATTCTCTGATGAATATATTATGATTTCATGACTGGATACAAACATATTTTATTTACACTATTTTGCAATTATACAGTAAAAGTAAATAATGAATTATGGATGAATAGATGACTGATATTATAACTATAATATAAACTAGCTGATCCCTCCGGTTTCATTCGCGTTTAAGAAGTAAAAAGACATATACAAGGTGAATTTGATCAAGTGTGCGTGGATGAGGAAATCCAAAACTGTAAGTATTCGCGAAAAATGCTGGAAGAACTCACGAGGCGGATTTTGATAAAAATTAGAACTAAGTTTTAAACTAAAACTAAAGTAAGCAATGCATAGCTCTATCGTTATTATACAGAAATAAGAATATATTAAAAAAGGTGTAGGTACAAATCTCTCTTTACAGCTCCGATTAGAGTAGAGCAAGTGGACTGTTGAAATCAACACTACATGAGTTATAAAACTTTTCACACATACCTATGAAAGAAGACACAAATGTCCTAACCCGACCTAACTTAACCTACATAGGTATATCTTAATAAGTTTTCCGTCTCCGTTGAAATAAACAATAGGTACTTGTATGTGAATCAACATTAAGGTATATGCATTAAAGAACATAGTAGGTATGAACCGATGACCACAAAATAATAACATTACCATTTCATGAGGCATTTGTGTGGTATGATTCATCGTACATTTAGTTGTTTTTAATTGTGCTTTGTGTAAGTATATAGGTACATAAAAAGGTACATTACACTCATAAGAGGAAAATTACTAATCTTTTTATAAAGCAGGTTTTTATAATTTAAGAATTACAATCGTTGTACGAATATATTTTTATTTTTATTGTAAGGGAATCTTTCTTCCCTTTTCACCTGTTAACTCTAATTTATTATTCTGATTTAAAAGTGATTAAGCATCGATCACCTAAAAAGATATATCATCGTTGGAGAACTTCTTCATATTAATTTTGGACCAAGACCCAAATCTTGAGTAGGCCTGCTAAGTTTCAATTTTACGCACTTATGTTAAAAAATCGATGTGGCTTTTTGTTGGTAATTTATTTTAAATGTATATAACTTGCAACTACGTAGTATTTTATAAGGACTGTTTTTATCGACACAGTTTAACGTAGATTACATAATTATTCTTTTATGTTGTTGTTGGCAAGATAATATGTGCATTGAAAACTGCTCTCCTGACAGCTACCTTTCACGCCAGTCTATAGTTACGATTCTAATGTTCACAAAAATAACCAGAATAGGCTATATTTCTATGTAGGAGGTTCAGATGCAATTATCTCTTAAATTACCTATTTCAAAGATTAAATCATCAATTCAGTAACCTGGTATGGTTATTTCGTACTTGGCTAGATAAAAAACGAGCAAAGAAAGTAATGAGTTTTGCCCATAATAATTAATAAATATGTATTATGTACGTAATAGCTGCTTGTTTAAAACGTATGGTCGTATGTTTCAACATTTAAATTGAACAAAGGCTTTATGTTAATAACTCTACATTTGGGATCCATAAATTGTAGCTACATGGTCACGTTTTAACGTCATCAGCAAATTATCCATGTTTTAATTCATGCCATAGTTAGGCGAAGTTTTAGAAAATACTTAGTCAATCCCGCTAGCGAAATTGGTAGATCAAAATCAAAATCAAAAATATTTTATTCAAAGTAGATTCTTTACAAGAATGGTTTTTGAACGTCAATATTTTTATAGCACAGTGTGACCTAAACCTGCACTTTACGCACGCCTTTCCGTTTATATACGGGTTTATATACTACTATACTACTACTATAAAATAAAATACGATACCAGTGACCTAAGTTGTCTATTATGCACGATTATCAACCTCGCTTCGCTCGTCACCCGTATCGTAATGTAATATTTTGCGATCGCGTAGATGATATCATAAAATTATAACAGATGTACAGTTCAAGTGTTAGATTTGAGTGCAATAGCATGGATTAGATTTTCAGCAAACCTTAGCATCTGGTCTACATGAGTCTACGTTCCAATCCCTTTGGCTGTCGACTACAGAAAAACTCTCCTTCAAAGCCGATACATTGGCGACTCCTCTGGTGTTGCAAATTTCAATAGGCGGCATTGACTACTTACCATCAGGTAAGTCTGTCGTCCGTCCTAACCCGTCTGCCTTATCTTTAGGTATTATTATAAAAAATAAGAATAATATTTTAGCTCGCTATAAGCGCTTCTATTAGGTACATAAATGTTTTATTTATTTTAAGTCTCGGAACCATAGTAACTACTTAGGTTAAATGAGCGGGAAGACAAATCCACAAAATGACATAAATATACTATAACACATTTATGTATGTATAGAATGCTACTGTCATATAAATATTGAAACTAACTTTACAATCGACTTCGTTCATGTTATTATTACTCATTTAAATATTTGAATTAGATACGTCATCTATTTATGGAGTTTCTTTCGCTGCTTTTTCGCCATGAACAACATAACGTGCGAAGCGTCATTACTATAAAGACTTCCATTAAAATAAAACACTTGATTAGGTACATTTATGACGATCCCCGTGACGGACCGATCACCACACCTACTGGTCTAGCGCAAGGGGCTCTGGGTTCGATTCCGAGCCAGACAGAAGTCTAAATGATGAATTTAGACTTCTTTTCTGAGTCTGGGTGTTTATGTAGGTATTCGTCTTTGTGTGACACTCGCGACATAAGAGTCCTAATGTGGGGTCTATGAGTGTAGAAGGCGTCTTTTTAAACTACTTTGCTACTACACAAATATTTAGTACCAAAAGTACCAAATATTTAGGTACTACTTGTAGGTAGGTATTATTATCATGAAAATATGCGATGAAGACGCCGTTAAATAATAAAAAGTTATAAAATTTCTTTTTAGGTATAACCTTTTTATTATAAGTAGTTAAACATTATTACTCCCATCAAAAGAGTAGCATGAAAAACATCCTATGTAGGTACATAGTATAATAATTATTATGTAAATTCGTCAACACACTCTCACTAAGACAGAATCATCAATGTTTTACGGCAAAAACAGATTAAGTACTGAATACGAAACTTAGTTTCCTGAAAACTATAATTAGTTTTAAATATTGTATTTCAGGTAATTTTGTACTGTACAATACCTTCCTATTAATTAGAAAATAATAAATAACCAACACTTCTACAGCGTTTAGATGCAAATGCATCAAATATGCACCGAAAGAAACAAGACCGCACGAAATTATAAAAAATAGCGTGAATCATAAGTTCTAGAAAGATACTAGTAAATTACGTTTCTTACCGGCTGTGGCTTCAGTTGTGAAATAAATAACAAATGCAAATACACTGTCAAAGAGTTTATAAAACAAAACACTGGACACAGCACTAACACCGTTGAAAATTAGCTAAAACTGACTCAATTCACTACGCAATAGCCGCGCGCGCATTCTACTTTACACTGTGTCACTCACACTAGTATAATAATACTAGTGTGCGTGTAACCTCGGTTTGCCCCAAGCATGGTAAATTGTGCTACCGTTTTTATAAGGAAGCGTGTACAAGCTATAATTTGTTATCCAATGCTGTCTTTATTCGTAAAGCTGCAAACATTTTGTTTGTAAACACGCATTGTACACGTAGTTATCGATAGAATACAGAATCCTGAAATATTGTGCAACGTAGCGACATCTATGTGTCCGTTTAGTAAAATCGACGATAATTTCTCGTGTGTTGTGTACGTGAAAGTTGCATGCATGTATGTAATTATTGTGATAGCGAAGCCATTATTCTGCTATGTACCTATTCATCTGTGTAGGTATGAAAATTGATATTATTCTGTTACAACGTTATAAGTTACTTCGTAATTGTTATGTAAGTGGGATAGTAGGTAGGCAAATTATATAAATTGCAAGATTACGCGATCTAGTTTACTAGCTTTAGGTATTTTAATGTACTTTTATTAATAGTCTATTATATTATTAAAACCGTTCTGGTTTTTATCAGTTCTAATTAACCGAATTTACCTATTGTTTAATATCATGTTTTTTTTGATCGAGATTTTGTAAGTTACTTATTAATTTAATCTTTATGTACTGTTACAATATGTATGTACAAAGGTGGACTTAATTTATTATTATTACTTTTCTTACAGTGTTTCTCTGGACGCTCTTTTTACGGACAAGTCATCCACTGTCCAGAATGTATTAGCTTTTTTAGGGAAGTTTAGCAACTCAACCAAACCCAAAATTACACTTGTGCCTCATAATAGCAATACACGTAATCAACTACCCACTATCTGAAAGTCAATCTAACTACCAAAGTCATACTATCAAAGAGGATTTTAAATACAACCTAGAAATGATAACGCTAAACAAATAGACATACATGCAAACTTTAAAATTGGAAATATTGGAATCGTTGGTTTTTCGCAAGCTCACGCCATCAAACGGAACTTTGATCAATCAAAAACGTTCAAAGGTTTCATGCGGGTAAGAGTTCAGAAGACTCTTAAACAAACAGGGGTTGTTGGTCCAAAATAAATCCTTTGTAGACATGTATCATGGTATCGAGTGACCAACAGATTGATATAAAATATACATATGGGTACATTCATCTCTCAGATCTCGGAATCTCGGAATCGTGTCTTACAAATTATAAAGGTGATTTGTTGAGATAGATCGATGTATGTGCCTTTTTTACGTAATATTACCTACTGGTATCGAAGCCACTATGACGCAACTTGAAAATTAACGAGAAGAGATATATACCGAAATAAAGATGGACTCTATGGGGAGAATGGAAGTATTTCAGTTATAAATAAATAAACCATGCCAGAATTTCTATACTTAGAGAATAGAAAGTAGTATAAGTGTAGACAGGTGAGAGATGAGATGAGAAGATTTAAATACGTCTGTCAGTCTACATGGGTGACATTTAAAAAAAATGTACATAAGTTAACAAAAAGTTTATAGAATATTAGCGCTTAGAAACTACGTATGTACAATGTTATCAAACATAGTGTGACGTACGTAGGCAGTTTCACGAACACTGTATGAGAAAATCGTATGCAGAATTTCGGAATCACGTCATTTGTTTCTCTTAACTTGCCTAAAATTATGTAACCGTATTTAGCATAATGACACACTCACAGACTGGTATATTTTCGATGTGTAATACACGAACGACAGCCTAATTAGTAAATTTTAAGGTTGTAGGAGCTATGTGTGTAGAAATCGTCTAGAAAGCGTCTTTATATCTTGAGTCTGGAGCACCAAGGAGGTGTGACGATATAGCTATTTTTTTTTCTAAGAACAATAGTGTAAAGTACTGTTGAGAGCTGGCTTAAAGGGGATGGTGACAAAGAACTACTTATCGAACCGTTCCAACTTAGTCCTCAGAGGTAGCAATGTATCTGTGGCGAACCTTAGGTAGGATTCACATTGTTTGTATATGATTACAGATGTCTATGGGTGACGGTGGTTACTTACCATCTAATGGACCGCATGTATGTTTCTAATTTCTGTGATACAAAAAAAAAACAAACGAGAGTTCGAGTTGCCGACGGTCGCCGATTGCTGTCACCAGTCACTGATTGTCACCCTGAGTCGTCGTTTGTCACCTATTGTCGCCGTCAGTCGTCAATTAACGAAGTCAGTCACTGATTGTCGCCGTATGTCGTCAGCGACCATCATCTGTAGCAACAATAGACACTGTCGCTCGTGTATTAGCTCGCCGAGTCGTTATTCGTAAGTGGTGGGTTAAACTCGTAGCTAATGCCCTCTAATGTTACTGGTCGTTCAATTTAATTTCATATCGCTACCAGCTGTACAATGTCAACTGTTATTATAATTACTACGAGAAATTTAGTTGACAGTCCTCTAAATGACGTTTGCTAGAATTAACGAAGGATCATTATTGTGTGGGGGTCTCGCAAACGCTTCTAAAGCCATTATTGTCCCACTGCAGGGCACGGTTCTACTCTTAGAGTGGTTCTTAGCTTACAGTCAACTGCGCTGAGTAAAGGTGAAGTGGTAGACTTCATACACCTTTGAAAACCTTTTTTTTAACTTTCAGGTGGGAAGGTTTTCTCATAATCTCATAAATAATTAGTTTTGTTATTATTGTGGAGTAGAGTAATTATTAATATCTGTATAGTCTTCTACACACGTAAGGTAAGAATAGCTAGAAACATGAATATTAATTTATTTAAGTGATATTTTAAAATCGCAAATTTAATGTCATTTAAAAGCCATAATGTAAGTGGTAGTATAATAAGCTGAATCCTGTATATGATGGATGGGAAGCTGGACGTCTGACCACAATGATCGATGTCCAATGAAAATTGCCATCGCGAAAGCAATTAACAAAAGAGCTGAAATATACTGTAACCATAATACGCAAATGTGATACAATATTATAATTTTGTTATGTATTGTTGATGTTATTTATGTATATCTATTATTTATTTATTCGCTCTCTGTAATTTAAAATTGTAATTTATTTGTGTAAAGCAAAATGTTGTTACAATATTTTGTCTGCGTGTTTTTTGGATTATTTTTGAAATACTAATAATCATATCTTTTATTACAAATTACTGTCTTTGAAGCAAGTTAAGATAGAGTATATAAGCATCTTCTGAAATTATTTATCTTTATTTGGAAATCATTCGTTCATATAAACTTTTGCTCACGTTGTCCATTAATAAATGCTACCTACTTACGGCTTTTTAAACTCATAGCGCCCTAGTAGAATTTTCTCCTGTGTGGTAGGTGCCATGGGCACATACATAGATGAATACACAAACACCCAGTCCTAGAACAGAAATCTAAATTCATCATTCAGAAATCTGTCTGACCGGGGATCGAAGCCAGGACACACTGTGTGTCAGACCGATGGTAACCGCGCCGTCATATGTATCGTATATTATATCATTTACATATAGCATTACGGCAATAGTAGCTGTGATCACATATATATTTTATAGTCTAATTTACATAAATTATACAAAACAAAATGTAACACAATTACAAGTAAAATAAAATCTAATTTCAACTTCAATCTCCATAGTGCTTTGTTTGTGTGATATTGCCCCATTCCCCAGTGAGCACATTATGATAGAACATTGTATTTTAATTAGTTTGTCTGCATGTACGCTCGGATGGAGGAAAAGCTCTCTAATTTTTAAATTAGTTTGAGGTTTAGGTGAATGTAAAATTATATTTATATGACACTTTCTTCTGCTTAATCATAGCAGTGTAAAACCCTGCTGTTATGGTTTGAAGGGAGTTAGAGAGGGGTAGCAACGCATCTTTGGTCTACTTCGGGTAGAAATAAAGTCTTATCTGCAGTTGATTGAAGAGCAGATTTGACCACTTACTATCAGGTAAGTTCATTATTTATTCATTTATTTATGTATTTATTCATTAATTCTTTCCTTTCCTTCCTTTCTTCCTTCTTTCCTTTCTTCCTTCCTTCCTTCCTTCCTTCCTACCTTCCTATCTTCTTCCCTTTCCTTCCTTCCTTCCTTCTTTCCTCCCTTCCTTCCTTCCTTCCTTCCTTACTCCCTTTCTTCCTTCCTCCCTCCCTTCCTTACCTTCAATGACATGTAAAGAAGATAAAAAGAGAAGAAAGGGAGTGGTGCTACTCAAGCCCAACAAAAAATGTACAATCTATTTTATAATGTAAATATTGTACTACAATCAATTATAGCCACGCCATGCTCCCTCT
>DWPV01007052.1:0-11001 GCA_018251915.1 Urbanus proteus proteus
TCCTGTGTCGTGGGTGCCATGGATAACACACAAGACAAGGACACACACCCAGACCAAGAACGGAAATTTAAACTCATTATTCAAATTTCCGTCTCGCTGGGAATCGAACCCAGGACCCTCGGACTAGCGCTCCGGCGTGTTAACCATTGCGCCATCCGGGTCGTCAAACCAATAGTAAAGGATATCGTTCTATGTATTTTATAACACGTATAAGACAACACACATACATTCATACCTAATACAAAATAATACCGCGAAATTAATTAGCAAACAGACACAGAGCTACTGGCAAACTGTCTTCTACACATGCCAATCACAGCTCGCGACAGAATTTATAAAACCTTTCGTTTCAAACTGAGATTATTCGTCAGTAGTTTCACTTGTGACCAATAGCAAAGGATATCGTTCTATGTATTTATAATATGTATAAGACAACACACATACATTTATACCTAATACAAAATAATACCGCGAAATTAATTAGCAAAAAGACATACAGAGCTACTGGCAAACTGTCTTCCACACATGCCAATCACAGCTCACGACAGAATTTATGAGACCTTTCGTTGCAAACTGAGATTATTTGTTGGTAGTTCCATTTGTGACCAATAGTAAAGGATATCGTTCTATGTATTTATAATATGTATAAGATGACACACATACATTCATACCTAATACAAAATAATACCGCGAAATTAATTAGCAAAAAGACACACAGAGCTACTGGCAAACTGTCTTCCACACATGCCAATCACAGCTCGCGACAGAATTTATGAAACCGTTCGTCGCCGCATTTTGCGGCGCGAGACAACTTTTAATTAAACACTAATACCGTTCGCGAGGAAATTAACAATCGGTGTAGGGATTGAGTGTGTTTTATCGATATCGGATATTATCGACAATTTCTTAAACAAGAAATAGAACTGAAGAAAATATGTTTGGTAGTCTTTATATTATGTTTTTCCATCTTTCCATCATGTTATTTTCTAACCATATTTTACCATTAAAATTATATAGTACGTACTATGTGTATGTACTATATAATTTTAATGGTAAAATATGGTAAAAATATTTTTACATTTTAACACCCCACTACTTTCTACATTTTATATTCTGGTTAAAGGATGCGATGTGAAAATTATCTATTAATGCGATTCTTATCAGTGCTCGGCAACTTGGTATTGTAACTGGGTGGTCGCCCACGCAACGTTAGGTGAACTGCGTGAACGTTAACTACTCAAATTTTATAAAAAAGTCCCTACTTTGATGTAACAATTATTCTGTTGAAGGTTCTTAAACAGCGTTGAGTTAAATATTTTCCAATCCCAATAGTAAGATAATTTAATAATTTATGAGCACAGCTACTTTGAATTATATACAATTATCGTAGCTGTGCTTAACGTAATACTCAAAACACAATCCAATTTTCTAATTTCATAAATATTAAAAGCGAACAAATATAGAGTATTTGAATATGGATGAATACAACGTAGTTTCACAGCAAAACTAAGTTCTTTGAATATGATCTCGAGTTTTCTTTATAAATATTTAATCAAACCTTATAACATCTGTCTGCTGTGAAATTCAAGATTACAAGTTTTCGACACCGACTGTTTTCATTGTTTTATTGTTAGAAGTTAACTTAATATCTTTTCGAGACTCTGCACAGTACATGAAGGTCTAGAGTAAACTTGACTAGGTATTTTATATACAAACAAATAAAATCGAACTGTCTGTTTGTGATTTCAAAATAACATTTTGTACTCAATGCATATAAAAGTATACACGATACCTATAACAAAAAACAATTTTAAAAAATTCTGTTTGTTTGGCTGAGCTAATCTTCTAAACGGCTGGATCGATTTTGACGGGACTTTCATTGAAAGATATCTGAAGGTCTAAGGCGTAACATAGGCCATTTTAATTTTCGAAAAAACATTAGCGCGCGCGCCACCTGCATGCGGGCCCACTCGCAGGAGCGCGAGTTGGTACCATGTTTAGATTAGTATTCTTTTTTACTTTTTTAACGCAGGTGAAACCGTGCGGATCAGCTAGTCCCAAATATAATCAACTGTATTTTTCATATGATACAGATGAAACAAAGATGATTTGAAAGAACGTTTTGAAACAAAGATGATTTGAAACAACAGTGATTGACAGAGTGACAGTGGAAATAAAAACCGTTAGGAAGTTAGCATAGTCGCCTATCAACTGCTTACTACCGCCTGCAGGCCCTCAAAGTACTCGCCCATGACTCTCAGTGTGCGTTCATCCGCATGGCGAAGTGGCCACCATTCCGGACTGGTACACGATGGGCTTTGGATTAAATTCTCTGCAAAACAGTTATCTTAATGATGAGTTTAATTTAATAAATAATTAGGTATTAGAAACGACTCAGTTCTCAGACCAATACAATTTATTACGCACGCCACATATTGCATGTTACAACAACAACTGTCCATCTTGTTATTTTAAAGCTTTGATAACCTTCCTTCGTTGCCTCAGGTTACCGTCTCAATTCGTCTCTCTCTTTCTCTCTCGCTCTCCATCTCACGTCAACTGACATGACGTCATACTGATTAAGGGCAGTAGGCTCAGTGGAAAGCTTCCAATTTGGCCAACTTAAAAACGCACCATTACATATTTTTGTCTACAGTACCAAAGACAGGAAAAAACGGTCTCTGAGACTTTCAATGTACAAGCGTTACATACGATTAGTTCAGACTGCATGAAGATTGGCTCAAGCTGTAGGCTGATTGATTCAGACAGCACGCTGGCTTAGACAGCGAGTTAATTAGCTTGGATTGCATTGACATGTAGTGTTTGTGTATATGTATGCGCTGACTGTCTCAATTCATGCTTATAGTTCAAACTGTACGCTGCACAACCTTTTCTATTTTCAGAAAAAAAATATTATTGAAATATTTAAGTAGTTTTGAAATATGATGGTTTTAAATTAACGGATCAATTTCTATCGTAACGTATCATCTTGTCCCATCACTAGCCCACATGCGGCACGCGGCATCGAACAAATTAATTCGGATATTTTCACCGGCGCTAAGGAAGCGGTGCAAAGTAAATAAAGTAAATTCTCCATTTTAAACAATTTAATATGCAAGAAATTTATTAATATACAAGTGTTACAATAGGGTATTTGACTACAATGGAAATATCGATCATACGATTGTTATCTTAAAAGTAACAATTTTTGTAAGCCCGCTAAGCCAACAAATTATTTTAAAATCCATTATATCTTTAAAATAAATCAATTATAAAATAATAAAATTTCCATACTTGACCACGTGATTGAAAACGCACGGTATTGGCTGAATCAAAAATGACGTCACAGGCTAGTAAACAGTAAACGTCAGTCGTATAGATGCCGACCTTGTACGCTGACCGGTGACGTCACTTAACAGCATAACTCATGAATCACGTGACTTTGATGATGATTTTTGTCGTAAATAGAGAAATTCACAAAGATTTAATTAAATCACAAATGTATCATGATGTATCGAACAATTTGAGCTATTTTCCTAAAACTTGTCAAATACCCTATTACGATAATTTAAGGTTCTGTACCCAAAAGCTACAAGCAAATTCTATTAAATTCCGAGTTGCGTTTGGAAATGGTCCGGTCTGAAAATCAGTGCCAGGATCTAATCTCGGCTTTTACTGAGTACCGGTACCCTTTTCTTTAGGTTTTGCTGCAACATTTTGATTTTAATTTAAGTGTGTTTTTTTTTATTATTATAAAAAAAATCGCTTTCACCACTGATTTATTTTATAATCTGGGTTGTGTCATTAGTTTGGGAAATAAACGTTTATATCTATCTATTACTAAGCCTCCGTTGTCTTTCCGTCTATTACAAGGATTTATCTCTTGAACCTATTAATAGACTCGTTTATTCTAATCTAAAAACTACTCTCTTCTTTATCTTCAGTATCAACCCGGAACCCTGTGAATGGCATTACAATAAGCTCTGGGCCACCCAGGACAATTTTGACATTTTTTTTGCTTTATACATTGTAATTTATTTATTTTATCATGGACACAGACAATCGTGTATAATACATACATAATAGCTCTTAGAATAATGCAATTATTACAGTATTGACTTAGAGTGCCAAAATACATTAGACAAGTCAGACAGTAATAAGAGTCGTTAATTAATAAATCAGACAAACAGGCAAAGAGGTAAGGCAGTCTTATTAGTATACGTAAAAAAATATCTGTCAAAAATGTTCCTTCATTAAAAAAACTAAGCATTGTTCTAAGACCATTAATTCTATTCTAACACATCAGAGTCACACTTTGGAACAAAAGCGGTCACTTTGCACTGCATCCGAAAGTGAACAAAAACGGGAAGAAAGAGGTTGAATACACTTTGTTGGTGACGTTGACGTAGGTACTAAATAGACTCCGAAGTTAATTATACATACAATAAATGTTAAGTCGAATAGACGTAAGAGATATGAATTATGATTATAATTTATTTATATAAAATTGATGTACCAACTACTTGATCGTTGTCCCCATGGACATGTGTAATCAACTAACAGATTGGAATTTTAGCGGTAATATATCTCGATCTCGATGTTTTCAATACTTATTTCAAAATATTAAAAACAGTATTATCAAAAAACAGGTTTGATGCGATTACTTAAAAAGGAAAAGAAAATGTTATTTATTGTTATTTTTATTTTTTGTTGTGTTATATTTTTATTGTATTGTTATTTTATGTTGTATTAGAAGAATATTTTTTAATTTTTTTATTCATATACCTATTATGTATTTTTATATTTTTTTGACCCAAGAAATTATTTTAGTTTTTAGACCAAGACAATCATATATGTACACGAGTATGAATACGAGTTTACTACCTTCACTAAAAAAAAAAACAAATTATTCGTCAAATAACTACATTTTAGGTGTCTATTTCGCACTTGCTCTACGGTACGTAACGTCTACATTACATAAATTGTTTTAGAGAACAATAGACGAGGCGCAAGACAAAGGTCGGGTTTTATTTCTAACTACCCCCAAAATAATTAATCATTTTATCCGAAGGACATTAAAATGGCCGACTTTCAAAGCTACTTCCCTAATACATCATATCTTTGCACCCTCCGTCATAAAAATGTAGTAAAACATAAGTCCTTTAAGAACGTGATAATTAATAGTCGTTGAGGAAATGACCAAACAGACTCTCTCTCTGTAACTCAGATCAAAAAAGAAAGACGACGCGGTAGCGAATTTTTCAAGTTTAAAAAATACTTTGTACTTAGATGACAAATCCGTAAACTGTAATCGAAGCGCAAGAGTTTGTAAGAGATAATCTTCTAAGTCCACAGTAAGCTATCTCTTTGTTTTCTCCCAAGAATTGTTTTTTCTAAAGATTTTAAGGCTACGCTATCGCAATCAGAAAATAGCATTTAGTATTATTATAACAGGCAGGATATTTAGAAATGGCAGTTATTGTTGAATGATTGGTATCAATCTATAGCTGTGATAAGCGTCCAGGGTCGACGGGTTCAGGGTTTTTCCCGTCCGAAGAAACTGGAGCTTCAGGAGGCGGAGGAAGCGTATCAACTGACAGTTTGAAAATGATATGATGAAACAAAGATCTTCCGATATGGAGGAAACTGGTACTCGTTTTGGGCGAAACTTGATTCCATTTATACCTAAAATTTGACCGCTCCCTTGAATATTTGCAGTGGTGTAACATTTCAATAAGCTAACAGTTTGGGCTCAATTCTCAAGTGAGCATCTTTGGAGTTGTAGCACAAGACCTAGAGTCCAGAACTAAAATGCATACCATTGTGTTTTCATGTCATCGCCAGCAATTTATTACTCACTACTGGCCACTGATATCTTCCCAAAATGAGAACAAAATGTAGTTCAGATTTCCACGCGATGTTTTTTCGAGATTTTAATAAGTGATTATAAATTTGTGTAATATGCACTTAACTTTGATAAACAGGAGGTGCTCGCCAGAGAATCGATTCTCGGACACTAGTATGGTGAGCGATCGAAACCACAAGGCTTTCACCAAATTGTCACAACACAAAATATATTCCAAACAAGTAATTAACATAAACCTCACGCCACAAAATGTACCAATCGAAAGATGCGGTTTGGTTCCACAATAATTGCGACTGTGGTACGAGAGGCAGTTGCGTCGAAATGCAAAATTATGGGTCGGTATACCGCCAGCGTACCAATGCATTTCCACTACACCTAAAAACTATTGATACTATCGCTACAATCTTATTCGTTATCCATTGATGGATAGATATGAACATCAGAATGTAAAGTCAATGTTAAGCGTTCAATGTACATTGTTTGTTCTTCATAAACGTAGGCTGATATCATTGTTGGATTTGCTCCAAAACCAGTAGAGTTGTATGCCCCGTGGGCCCATTAAAAGTTCCCATTGTTCCACCCTCGAAACTCTTGTTTCAGCGAATAAAAGCTATTGTTGCATTATTCACGAGTGGACACGGATTGGTCTCGAAAATTGTTGGGAAACAAAATTCGTTTACGTAAAATTGTTTGTTACGAGAGCGACGCTCGACCCCACTTCCAGTTTATCTATCGGTCTGAATAGACGAGGACGTCTGAGAGCCACTGAGAGCACTGTTCGGGAGACTGACTAAACGCACGCTGACATGTTATACGCATGCTTTTTGCGTATGGAGCCAATTATCAAACGATATAACAATAGCACTTAACAATGTTGGTTTTAGATGAACAATGCTTCTGTTCAATTAGTATCGCTATCCAGCTTGATGGACCAACAAGTAAATATTTGATTTTAAACTTATATTATCGCGGAATTGATACAATATAATATGTAACGGGTACTCACGATACGCGGATTTCATTTCTTAATTGCAGATATTTCAACCCCGTTACATGGATTGTGGTCGCCGTGACCAATTAAAAATTAAATCCACGTATCATGAGTACCCGGTACATATTATAAACTCAGATAATAGGTAGATTACTCACCGCCTTGTATTTGAGTGAATTCCAAAAAAAAATATTTATTTATTATTTACCCCCACATAATCACTTTTATAGCCCGACCATTTTAAAACATGGCTTCATTTTTTTGTTAGGAATGATAGATCTACCTACTTTATTTATCTGAGATTATAAAGGAAATATTTTACATGCCTGAAGTGCGCATAGCTATACGCGGAGCTCCGTCGGTTGCATAAATCTCAACTCAATCACAAAGTTAAGTAACGTCGGACGCTGTCGGTAGATGGGTGACCGCTAGTGGCAAAAAGTTTATACGTGCTTCCGTTTGAAGAACTCGATAAACCCTTGGTCTCGGTTGTTTGTTATTGATATAAGTCAATCCCTTTGTGATAGTACAATAAAACTTAAAATATTAAATTCAATATAATACTTACCTCAAACCACCCACGGTCATAACGAAATTATAATTATTCCGCTTAATCCGAAATCCAATTTGGAATCTAAAACTGGATCGGAACTAGTTTATTAGTAGTTCCGATTAAAGCCTTATCGATGAGCACTCAAAATCTCATTATTTCTACCCAATAGCCCCGGGAACTTCTGACAGATGTCGGAAACAATTTCGCGAAATTTTTCATGTTTTTGAACCAGCAAATGAGAACCCAGTCTCGTATCTTAAGAGAATGGATAAATAGATATTTATTATGGTTGACGATGGATAAATAGATATTTAGTATGGTTTGACGACCCGGATGGCGCAATGGTTAACACGCCGGACCGCTAATCCAAGGGTCCTGGGTTCGATTCCCAGCGAGGCGGAAATTTGAATGATGAGTTTAAATTTCCGTTCTTGGTCTGGGTGTGTGTCCTTGTCTTGTGTGTTGTCCATGGCACCCACGACACAGGAGAAAATCCTACTGTGGGGCTGAGTGTGAAGCGTTATTATATTATTATGGTGAATTTTCTACTAAGGATACTACTAACGGATATAATATAAATGCATGATTTTATCAGGATTTTTTTCAATAAGTGATAGGTACCTAAATATGGCAGCAAACGAGCATGCAGTTCACCTAATAGTAAGTCGCCACTGCCACCCATGAACATTTGTAATCAACCCCAGATAAGAACGGTCTTAGCTGAGGCTGGCCAGAAATGTGTTGCTACCCCAGAAGAGGACTAAGTTGGAATGCCTCGAATAAGTATGTCTCCCTGACCACACCCTTCAAGCCAGAACACAGCGGTATAAGGTAGAAACGGGTATGGCCGCAGTACAGCCGGAGTCTAACTACAACCACTTCAAAATTATTATACTACCACCTCGGTTCTACCACCTTCAAAATTATTAATATGCATTTTATTACAACCCTCCAGATTTACATTTATGTATTTATTTTGTTTACTTTACACAGATGTTTATGAATATGTTAATTATGCGGAGTATTTAAATGGTAACCGACCGTAGTGCAGAATATTCGGGAGGTAATTAGCGTGCATAACGATCCAATTATATTGCCCTTTGAAGCCCCCTTGTTAATCTACCACAATTGCTACTGCTTGAGTGATATTATGACATCCGGTAACTATATGTAAAGTGTAAATATTAATTTTGCTACAATTCTTTTTGTATCTTGATGTGTTTTGTTGTATCTTGTTGTAGTACTACAATGTATTTTGAATGAATGGGTGAGCATTCTTCCTTTTTTCGGCTAGTTTATGGTAAACCTGTTCCAAATATCTGTGCCGTGTAGGTCTAGAATATCATATCTCTCTCTCTTTGTGGATCTAAATGATTCAGGAACTGGGCAGCTGCGCCATTCTGTGTAAAATTTACAATCATTGGAGTCGTCAATACGAGCTGATGAGTGGATTATTGGTAATGTTTTTAAACTCATACAAGACTTTGGAGGTATGTATGTACCTATAGAGTACCTTCGTCACCTCGGCGACCTAAACTAAAAAAATGCACTAAAAATGTATGTCGTACACGTATCTACTCTATTTGTTAAGTGAGCAAATATGAAATATTAAATAAATGTTATTACTGTATACTATTTCGATATTTTATGTAAAACGTTATATTCCAATTATAAAATTAATAAAATGTTGACGACCACTACCCTTCCAATTAAGATCAAATCAATCAACTCAAATCTCTTTATTTGTAAATAATAAAATGCATCTCCAAAATCAACTTGATAATCTTACTCTCATATTAGAGACCACTGGGCTAATTAATTTTACTGCTCCTATTAAGTATTGCATTTAATTCGTAAAACGCTACTTGTTTAGACGCTTTAAACCGAAAATTTAATTAAGGTTGAGAACGAATTTGTCCAAAATTAATTAATTGCTGGTCCAAATATCAGGATTTCTTTGCTTTAATGAAATCTTTTTCCTTGTTATCTTGTAGCCGATATCACATAGAACAAAAACAAGGACGTTAATTAAGAATTCTCTTCTAAACTTGAATTTTATTAAAAGCTTAAGTAACTATTTACTGTGTATCTTTGATGAAATTGATGTAGCTAACGAATATGCACTTCCCTGAGAGTAAATGCTAACGGCCACCCACTATGGGTCTATTTATAATCAACTCTTAATTTGGGCAGGTTTTGATACCTCTGAAAAGCCACTACCTTCTTAAGACTCGCTGCTTGTTGCTGGAAACTACATTCTTTTTGACCAGGCCTTAGTTGATATATCTCGTACGCGCCCTTACCAAGAATACCGACTAAACCAAAATACCGTCGCGACTTATACCGTTGTTATTAGACGGAATAAGATGCGTCAGTGGTGCCGCTTAAGTCAAACCATAAATTATTTTACCTTTACCTTATATTGTTATACGACCCCCGCAGGTTTACCCGAGTTAAAGAAGTAAAAAGACATATATATTTAATCATTCCCGAGTTAGCAACATTTTTCATTGCTGCTCCAATCCTATTAGTCATAGCGTGATGGAGCACATATAGACTTCCTCAATAAGTGGACTATTTAAAAGTATTTAATCATTTCAAACCAGTAGTACTTGTAAATATAATATGCAACTTAAACAACAAACTGTTCAGCTTAATGTTAAGTATATGCTCAGATAAATAAAATAGGAAGATTACTCACCGCCGTGTATTTGAGTGAAGCCAAAAAACTACGCTACTTTCATGTATTTATACGAACACACTTAAACAAAACTGGCGTGGTTTCTTGTCAGTTCCTTTAGTTTATTTACGCTCACATAATCACTTTGATAACCCGACCATTTACCGATCTACTTTATTTATCTGAGATGCAAGTATGTTTGCATATAAACATACCATACATATGACGTAAACCATCATAGACGTCATTCCATCATAACGATGACACCTCTTTGTTCAAAGAACTAACGATTTTTCTTGTTTGACCTGTCTAGTTTCTAGAGGGCCCCTTTGTGCTTCTCTGCCAAGCGAAAAGAAAAACGGCGAAGAACAATTGAAAATTCTATGAAATACGCTCTTATTTTCAGTTTACATCTTATTTTGTTCATGATTTTGGCCCTGATCGATAAAGGACATTGAAGTTTTGGAGACCAGTATTTGTATATCATTATTGGTATATTGTTGAAATGAAAGAAAACAAAACGGAACGAAACAAAACGAAACGAAACGAAATATCTGTTGTATCAAAAGCATTTTATAGCTATTTGTAGGATGCTATGAATTAAGGTTCAACGGATACATAAAAACGTATCTATACCCAAACTCAAAAAAGTCTGCATTTACACCATCATTGCTATTTCTGTAAATCAAAAAAAGCAGTAGTGGTAAAATTTGTGCGATTTGGCCGTTACCACTACCACACCTGCCTTATTTCTGCCTTATAACAGCAGTGTTAAGCACTGCTGTGTTCTGGGTTGAAGGGTGTGGTCAGGGAGACCGACTTATCCGAGGCGTTCCATCTCAGTCCTCAGAGGTAGCAACGCATCTGTGGTCAACCCCAGGTATGACCGTGATCATATCTGGGGTTGATTA
>DWPV01007053.1:0-11001 GCA_018251915.1 Urbanus proteus proteus
AATATGCCTTGTTTTAGGTCAAGCTATTTTCATTTGAATTTCTGGAGTAGACTTTTGCCAATGTATGTATTATTTAGAAGCAGTTATTACTAACATTGATATTTTTAGATATGTTAGTACTAAAATAAAATATCATTATAATAATACTTTTAGTACAACAATTAAGTTATAACTTTTGCTTTCAGTTAGGCTTCACGATATAGGACCGGGCGTGCCTACACTTTCTAGGTTACCGGGCTGATATGCAAATAAATACATTAGTTAATTAAACATCCGTGGGACGTGGAGTGATGAACTATGATCACAATATCAAATTAAATCGTATCCTGTATGTGATTACTTGTGGCACTGAAGCAAAACGTTAGAATTTGAAACTGCGGACAACATATTCAACTATATTTGAATTTAACACTTTATAGCTATAAAATGGTCGTAAAAAATATTTCATAGTGAAATAAAACGCCAGCCAGCCATATTTGAATCGATCGATCGTATTAAAATATTCAATTTGTAAACATAAACCGAGCGCTGTCTAAATCCAACATGGCGCCGGGCACAGCCGTCGTACATAGGTAGTGTTATCAAGCGAACAGTTATAAATTATTCATGATTCAACCTTGACTGAGTCAACGCGACCATCTCGCGGGCTGAGATACATCGGAAATATTATTATGTCACCGTTAATATCGTTATGTTTACTCATAGGTTAGAACACTTGGTCGTTGAGCCCTGACGCCCGGAGATCAAGCAGAATTTATATTTCGAACGATGTCATAATTGAACGGTTGAAACCATAGACAAAACTCGATTCAAATTTCAACGGAAATTAGAATGAGTTTGGTTTCGTCATACGTGTGCGTAACTTCGTACATAATTAAAAATTAAGTATTTTTTTTAGGATTATGGAAGCAAGTTGCTCAATTATTACATTTTAAAAGTACATATATATTCAATTTTTATAAACATGCTAACAGTGAAAAAATTTAGACCATAAAGTGAATTACATAGAGTTCATAAATTACTGTTAGAATTTCCACGGTTTTGGGAATTTATGGTTACAATTTCTTTGTATAACGATTTCCCAAATTGAAATCGGCAAGGAAGTTGTTTTTCTTGTATTAGAACGAAGTTGTAGCGTCTATATACAACCAATCCAAGTCTGCACTCCGCATACTCGAACCGGTAGCTCCAGTTATAGCGCTACGTCGCTTCCGGCCTTTGAGAGATACCCGGAGGGCTTTCCATCGGAAAAGTGCACCCTCACGTCTCCTTTGAGGGCACTCCTGGGGGTAGTTATTGGGGAAACTTTCGAACCACCTAACGGGAAAAGGTACGGAATGAGTTGTGTTACGTAGACACTTATTACATCGTCTTCTTGTTCAACATATCTTTCGTAACGATTTGTTTTATTCATCGATTTATTGTGTATTGTTTTCGTATTTTAGTACGAGATACAAAACGCATATTTTGACGATTTGTTTGTTAATAAAAATAATAAATAATCACGCGGACTAATGTGGAGGAACTAATGGTATTTATTGCAATATCATCCAATCTAAACGTGTCCATAATTCATAAAGTTCTTCAGGTTGTATGCTTCCCGAATATTAGATTTACTCAATCTCGTGTGCAAAATAAATAAGAAGGGACTGAATTGTCGACCTTTATTTTATTATTTTCCGCCGCCGCCGTACGACACGTCATCGCCCTGAGTATCGCGTGCCAAAGATATCTTATCGTACTAAACACATGAGTTTCTACAAGTTTATATTCCGCGACATCGATTAAAGTTTTATTGCTTTCATCTAAGACTTATTAATGTAAAGCTGTTTAATAAGAATCGTCAATTACTTAATTATCGCTGACATCATAGCTTAATTTTATACTGATGAGTAAACACATGTTTTAGAATAACCACTCAGGGTCAAAAAAAGTTGAACCAAATATATCACAATCATTCATATGAGCATGTGTCATAAATATCTGAAACCAGGTTTATTTTTAGCTTGATGAGCAATTGATTGCATACCCAAGATCCAAAACAATATTGCCTAATTTCCTAGTGTATATTATTAAATTAATCAAAAGTTTCTCCTTTTTACATTTGTAAGAACATACGAGTATTATCCAATTTGAGCGTTCCGATATTTAATCTACCGATTCATTATGGATTACCACCATCTGTAGATCTCACTATAGGTATGCTACTGATGTAATGATGCTAATTCATTCATGTTTCTGAGACAGTTTATATAGGTACTGCTGAAATGATAAATAGTACCTAATTGAGGTAAAGTTTGCATGTAAAGAAAAGTGCGCCTACTTTGAGTAGTGAGTTAATAAGTAAATTAAATAATGGTCGTCACGCGATTGGGGATACCCACCAATTATTTAGTCAGGGAAATAAAAAAGATTTTATGCTCATTATTAATGTGTTATTTTTGTCCAAACAGGTACCGGTGGATTAAAAACGGCAAATCCTTCGAATACACAAGTTACGACAATCGAATCTCACAACAACCCGGCCGCGGTACCCTCGTGGTGAGCAAGCCGCGCGATGAGGACTTGGGACAGTACCAGTGCTTCGCCTACAACGAATGGGGTACCGCCACGTCCAACTCTGTGTTCCTGAGAAAGGCGGAACTTAACTCGTTCAAGGAAACAGATGGACCCCAGTTGGTCGTCAACGCCGCAGAGGGGCAACCCTTCAATCTCACTTGCGAGCCTCCCGATGGCCACCCCAGCCCCAACGTCTACTGGATGTTACAAGGCGACCA
The DNA here is from genome assembly GCA_018251915.1 of Urbanus proteus proteus. Taxonomy (NCBI): domain Eukaryota; kingdom Metazoa; phylum Arthropoda; class Insecta; order Lepidoptera; family Hesperiidae; genus Urbanus; species Urbanus proteus. Next base: position 2,778 of record DWPV01007053.1, read on the forward strand.
GGGCCAGCTGAAGACTATCAACAATTCGCGCATGACTCTCGACCCCGAAGGAAACTTGTGGTTTTCGAACGTGACCAGGTTCGACGCGAGTAATGATTTCGCGTACACCTGTGCCGCTAAGTCGGTGTTCAGGAACGAGTACAAGCTGGGCAACAAGGTGTTCCTGCAAGTGACCCCGACTGGCATATCGGCGACGTCGAACAAGCATGCGCCGGTCAGGCAGTACACCACCAGGAGGCGGGAGAAGGCGTGGCGCGGGAAAAAAGTGGAACTGTACTGCATTTATGGCGGAACGTGAGTATATTTTTTCTTTACAGTACATGGAATATGCATTATGCAGTTATTGGTATTATATGCGGTATTTTTTCAATAAAAATCCATGAGAAAATCCATGGTTAAAATCCACGAGAAAGGGTAAAATTTATTATTGAAAAGTTTTTGTTTGTTGAAAAGTTTTGCTGAAGTTCGAGCGATAAAATTTTAGTCAAAGAATTTGAGTGACAAATTGTATTTACAAGTTTCGCCCTCTCGGCTCAACAGCCATCCAGACTCATTATTTGTGACAGGAAGTTTTTCAAAATTCAAAGAGAATTTCCAAGTTGTCAACGCTGCCGGCTCTCGACATGCTTATCGTAGGATCTTGACCCGTTGGCGTCGCAGGAGTAGCGACTTGCCAAATAGGTCGCCTTTTGGCTCGCTGGCCGCATAGAACATTTGCATCGCAGACGATGTTTTAATTGCGACCATAATTCAATGAATCAGTCCCCTTATGCATCAGCACTCCTATCGCGACAGTGTGTCACGTCTCGTACTGATTCCAGTTCTATTTTAACGTCAGTAAATCACGTATTGTGAATGAAAACACACAAACAAGACACTCGGGATAACTTATAAAACGTTTACGTCAATATATCTATCTTTGTCCGACCAGTAAAAGAAAATACAATAATAATGCATGGATTTATTCAAAATCAAAATATGTTATTCAAACTCGATCGCATAAAAAGCTTTTTAGGATACCCAAATGGCAAAAAATCGAGCCCGTATGCCATGGCCATGTTACACTGAGACGGTATAGTTGTCCGTACTATGGGCACTTTCGATGAAAGGATGTAAGGCATACTCTTAAGTCAAGTAAGGTTTGGTTTTAAGTTTGTAAGTCAATAAGCGCTTCAATTATGCCATTAAAATATGTTTCCTCTTTATCTTAAAGTAAAAAAATATAATTACTTACATTACTACTAAACTACTTAAGATGTGAGATAGACTGAAGAATTACGAAGACTAATAGTCTTTCTGTGTTTTAAAATATCATAGGTACAATATAATTGTTTATAGAACGAATTTGATCATTACAATGAAGTTGTAATTGTTTCCTTATCAGAGAGTATATTTCAGTCTTTCAAACACCAAGTTTACCTTGAGTTGAACAGGATAATGAGACTTCATTCATCCACTATCGGTGAATTAAACGTACCTTAGCCTCATACTCAATGAAGTGTGATTACCTACTACAAAACAATAGTTTTTACGCTACGTTCCTCTCATTGAACGTGGGCATTGTGGTATCGGAATAAGTTATTGTATATAAGAATTTATTGTTACTTATCAATGTTATGTATTGTTTCATGTACCTAGAGTTCGATAAATTAAATGTTTTAGTATGATAATCTTAAATACATAATTATTATAAAACAAATGTTACATTCAGTAACTTACGAAAGAAGAAAATTTTACACCATACCTATTATCACTTTCTATTTCATTTGAATATTTGTTTTATTTTAAGACTGGTATGTTTAGGTAGTCCTTTTCAAAATTTGGTTTTTGAATGTAGACGAAATGTATTTTTATTAGAAACGCAGACTGCAGATCATACTTGCCAGTGTTACCAACACCAAAAGTCATCTAAAACAATATTTTTTCAATCCTAACTCTTAAATGGCATGAACCGAACTCATTCTCACTAAAACTCATCTTAGTCGCATACAAGATTCCCTAACTTTATCGCGTATTCCAGGCCGCTGCCGCAAGTGGTGTGGAAGAAGGACGGCAAGACGATCCTGTCGTCGCAGCGGATCACGCAGGACAACTACGGCAAGACGCTGGTGATCAAGCGCGCGGGCTACGAGGACCAGGGCTCCTACACCTGCGAGGTCAGCAACGGCGTCGGCACCGCGCAGACGTACTCCATCGAGCTCACTGTTGAAGGTTAGTCATCTGTCTTTACTCGTTTTACTGTGTAATTGTGCAGAATCCGTGCAATAGTATTTGAGGATTTTTATGAATGTAATTTCGACATTTAAGAAGTTTAAAATGGCGAATGAATTGCTTTTCTAATTTGATTTGCAAGAATGACATTGATTTTAATTATTTTATTGTCTTAGAAGTGTTTTGTAGTATCGGGATAGTTAAAATAGAGTCTGTTAAGATAGTACTCTTACAATCATCTTAGTCTTTTCTATTGATGCCACTAATTTGTTAAATGAATATTAAATTATCCGGTGTTAAGCAAACTACAAGATCTTTTACGACGATGAATCTTGTTTAACGAACAAAGTAAGAAGTATTTTTAAAAAGCGTTGAAATATTACACACAAATTGACAAAGTTCTTTCAAAGTACGCGGTCGAATAATCCACACAAATTGCAAAGTTTTTTTTCTCGTAAAGTTGTCCCAATAGAGGGGAATATGACAATAAAGGAACTGCCGATCGCCTGTTTAACATACAATAGGAGTCGAACTTGGACCGTAAATTTCGCAACATCAAAAGTTTTAACTGCTTCTTTTCACATAACAATTCGTAGGGTGATAACAATATGGACTTATATATCAATTCATGATTATGTAACTGGTTATAGGATATTACTTTTTAAAGAGCAGTTTGTCATATAATTTTATGATAAGGAACACTCAGATATTTTGTACAATCTAAAATTTCAACGGCAAATATAACCACACTTTGTCCCCTAGGCTGCTTAATAACCAAATTAGATCGCTGTCGAGTTCTGGGTTGAAGGATGGGATGCAATCAAACTCTGTCCTTAGCAATGCTTTTGTTGCCAACCTCCGGTTAGAATATAAACTTATATGGAGTTGATGATGATGTTGTTGTTGATGGGCGGCAGTGGCTCCTTAACATTACGGAATGCTCGTTTACTAATTATAAAAAATACATAATTTCTAATATAGCAATCTAATTCAAATAAATGCTGCAGTGGATTCCTATTCCCTCGATGGACAATAAACAAGATATACGAACTATACGAAAAATAAAATGACTGTACTATAGGGAGAGGTACAAAATATCTAGCCATAATTTTTGTAGATATGTGATGGGGCCGCGATGTCTCCCCTCGCTCCGGGGGGCGGATTCACGATTTCATCGCTAGTAGGGATTGCCTTTACCCCCGTGTACGTAGTAATTGGATTGACCCTTGTAGGCGGTCTTATCATGACATTTCTGGAAAAGGTGATAGTAATAAAGGTGTTAATCCCCTGTTCCCGTGACCTGTGATGTGACCTGAAAGTTGGAATTTTTCCTATCAATTTGTGGTCCAGGGTTTAATTTAATCGATTTTTTTTATGTATTTAACAGCTTGTTTAGAAAATCAATTGTTTGAAATGAAAGTCGAGTTCATGCCACCGGATTCTATAAGATCCTATAAGTATTAGAAAACGATATATTTAATTGGTAACTGGCTTTTATAAATAACTGTTATCAATACAACATAACATTTATACGTAGTATCACCACACAATCCATATTACGATTCACATTACCGTTGCAAATTAAAACGAGTCTCAACAAACACGTATAAGTGCAGCAAAAAGATGGCGAGGCAAAGCGCATTTACGAGGGAACGCAACGCGATACGCCGCCAGCGTTACAATAGTGGACTAAGTACTGTAATTAGGGTTTTTGTCGTTATTGTCATCCTTTTAGCGCTACGGACCTGTTTCAGACGTCTTCAGATTCGTCTCAAGATTACGATACTATAATCTTTTGTTCTTGTGCTTAGAAATTAACTCGAGGCATAAGCAACTATCGCGCTATTGAAATCACGTCATTAATTACTCTAATCGCTTTTTTTTCTCCAAAAGTATTGTGTCTTGATTCATCACGTTACTGTTCAAGTTTTGCGGATGACAGTTTATCTTCAGATGCTCTGTTAAGTTTTTTATTATTTCTCAGATGTAAGATGTTATCGGTAAGTCTTTTTCTTCTTCCGAGTTTTAATAGAATATTGACATTAAACTTTTCACTGTGATTATAATAGTTTTGTTGAAATTAAATTTGCTTCTGTAAACAAAATTAACTAATTGATATACATATTTTCCATGTCTGAAAATGTTTTTTTCCCTAACATCTTCAAATACTACGGATATTTTTACGGTACGCATTGGCGGTTACCCAAATTAATTGTTTAAGGATTACTCATTTATTTATGACTTCTCTGATGGGATGAATGATTTCATAGGTTAACTATTACTCATAGTAATTTCTAAAACGGAGATGACTGTAGGTCATATATTATTGTATTCGTTGTAAATACATTATTTATTTCACGTATTCCTCTTATTGTTATGTCGGTGACCTCAAACTTTGTAGCTATTATTTCCTTAACATATTTGTGATGATTAGTAATAGCAACGCAATCAATTGTTTGTCCATTGTTAACTATTAGTACATTTTGATAATAAACAAATGCGTCAATGAACCTGGCGTGACGTGCAGCCATCTGTCACTGTGTGCAACTGCGTGGGGTTTCAGCTACGTGCGGTGGAAACGTAACACCTGCACCTCCTTTGTCATATTTGATCGTGGTTGCTCAGTAAATGTCATCTTTATGTGGTAATTGGTGCAAGATCGCCGTTCTTTCATTACCGAGTCATAATCGTATTTATATTAATTTTTGCTACTCTGAATCTCTACGGGTATAGAGGTCTTGATTTCTGGTTTATCTATTTGTTTGACATGCGATCGTTTGGCGTATTTTATACCTTATACGTTATCACCTTTTAATATATTTGATGAAAAGTTATCAAATGCATAATTGTATGATTCTATAGTTACTGATTTTTGTAGCCAATTCATCATGCAAATTCCTATTACTGAATTAAAAAGCGTAAGGAAATATGTCCCTATATTCCTTTAAATATTCATCTAAAGAATTGTGTTTTTTGTTAATTTGTTTACTTACGGTGGTTGTTTGGTTACTCTTCAATGTTCAAATACGTACACTCATACATAATTCCGACGAGCAACGAGTAGCTGTACGTTCGAAAAGAGATCGTGTAAACACAGCAGATCATCTCTCGCATTTATACCCAACGAAAACAAACGTTGTTTTATTTATGGGTTTATCGACGTATGATGCGGCTCGAACATTCCAATAAAATAGATCGTAGACTCAATTGCGTAAAAGATCTGGTGTCTAAGTGGTAAATATACTCATAAAATGCTATAAAATCTACACAGAGGCGATCTGAATGTTATTTGGCATATTTTGGGAATGCAGATATCGGTATAATAAGTTGTTATAAAAGTGTGAGTGATGTCTATAGTGTCTATATATTTGCCTTAAATTAATAAAACAACAAAAATGGCTGAAATGTTTTTGATGTGCCACTTGCAAATGTTACTCAAGAAAATAGAAGTTTTAATCAGCATACAATGATGTCAGATTTACTTCTTTGTGTAAGTTCTAGCGCACTGAACTGTTCTATAACAAAGGAAAAAATAGTTCAATAAGTTATAATTGCGTAAGGATCGGTTGCATCATCGATTAGCATAGCCACACATGCGACCTTTAGCGTTCCCAAGAGTATTCCTATTATTGTCGGCGTCGCGCGGTGACTGACGTTATTTTACTACAAAGGGTTATTTTAAGAATCACTACAGGCTGTGTAACACACACGTAAATGCATAACAATAAACGATTGTATGCGCAAGCACACCTTTGGAGTTTCTTGTCGTGTGTATCGTGTGCATATCAATATGATATGGAGAGAGCTAATAAATGTCCAAAAAGTGTTCTATGTGGGCCACTTTACTTTTGAAGGAAACTTTTTCAACGCCTCTGAATCATTCAGATATTTGTTGTTATCACATTTACAAATTAGTTCGACGGACACATGGGGAAATTTTAGTTTTTTTCTGCAAACAAACTTAAGCATATCATAATAACTGTTTAAAAATAAGCATGGTTACATATACGTATAATAAATTATATCCGAAAAAGGAAAGCCGTTTCCGGATGCAAAATACTGTAGAGACCGTGGCTCATTCGGTTTGTTCCGAATATACAATATCACAAAAAACAGATCCACAACATTCATACATCAATTCTGTTCCTTATATCGTCTATGGTTTGTCCATTGTGGTCCGGAAGAATGCCGCCTGTAATTGAATTGAGCCGAGCCAAACACACCGGCCTTATACGCCGTCTTTTCGGACAATGCGCGCCAAATACCGACCCGCACCATACTCCGCACGCTTCCTACTTCAACGGCACGTCGTTTGGGACGTGCAAAAACTGACCATTCAGAGACCAGCTTCCTTATCGTACCTTTATCAGTCATGTATGCAGCCTTAATAATAAAACAATATGTAATTTGTGGTGATAATCGATAATAATAACTTTAAAGGATTATTGAAATGTACCTAAATGTCTCTGATCGACTCCAGTGATTCATCCAGAGATCCACTGATCCATCACGACATTCACGACTATCTTTGCTTTATAATGTTATCAAAAACTGCTGTGATCTGGTTTAAAGGAAAGCAAAGGATACATTAACGAGGCAGTTCATTATAGCAATCAGAGATTGCAACGCAACAGAACAAATTTCGATAGGACTTTGATCCTATATAGAAAATTGAGTCTGGTTTCAGATGTCCACGGGCAGCATTCACCGTACTGAAAGTGGGGACTGCACGCACATTTGTTACTTGAATTTTCAGAGAAAAAAAGTTTTGGGAATTCCGTTTTAAACGTAAATTCAAATTTCAACCAAATTCGCCAACAAAAACTGTTGGCGAATTTGGTTCAAAAGTTGAACGGTTTAACGGTTGAACTTCGAGCGTAACTTGATTTCTCATAAGTTTGTTTCACGTGAAAAGCCTAATTAGAACGTTGGAATAGCTGGCGAATGAAAACGTTTTCATAACGCTACCCCAGTGAGGAGTTGCTCCATAGTTCATAAAACTCGTTTCGGAACAAAGGAGCTTTATAGCGGAGAGAATTAATCCAATTACTGATTTGTAAAGGCGGAGTTAATTAGCGTTGGAATCCTTGTGTTTACTGTCATTCTGTGTATGCAGCTTGCTGCTTGGCACAGATAACAGTGTTTTGCGTATGGTTTTTGCATTTCAACACAAGCAGACGAGACGAATACAATTTGTATGCAGAATGTACGCTGCAGGTACAATTGTTGGCAGCGTGAATCCTTTGTTATCATCTGGAAACTGAGGAAAGCTTTGCATAAACAAAAGGACAGTTTATGCATGATTTTTATGTGAAAATGAAATCATTAATTAGACTGCCATTCAATTTGCTCTTATTAAACTTATGAAAATAATGAACATGTAAAAGACATCACATTTACATATTTCCATAACTTCTCAAATGGCCAAGTCGGACGGCTAAAGAATTCTAGGGATGAATTTAAGCTCTTGTAGTATTGTACAAGAAATACATACGTAGGTATAATTATTACCTATATTAAATATGATATATAAAAAGGTCAAGGATGTACTATTGTTTGTAAAAATAATGAATATAGTGATTATAATTTTTGGGCAAAAATAAAAATTTGGTAACTATGTTTAGTAAATACTATTTATTTTTTATTATCTACAGATAAGATACCAATCTGCCCTTGTCGCGTCCGCCTCCCCATGATACAGGACACGCGTACATACGATTATGTACCCAGTTAAAGTTAATCCCTTGTTTAATGTATCGCATAACGTGTTTGTGTCTTGATTTATCCCGTGCACAGCGTAACGTATCGGTCCGCGTAATTGTGTCGGACACGCGAGGCGGCGCGCCACGCAGTTTGACGCTCCGTTACGATTGTAATTGGAATGCTTAGCCCTTTTAATATGGCCTGCGTGATGATGGGAATGTTTTTTTTTATTGCACTCATAGCCCCACAGTAGAATTTTCTCCTGTGTCGTGGGTGCCATGGACACACATATACACGAATACACGAAATT